>SKCR01033683.1:0-120325 GCA_019454045.1 Zanthoxylum bungeanum
ACTAGGGATATTTAATGATTAAACCTTTGGGGACTGATACTGTCTCATATCATTCTCAGTCCAGGAACTAATCATAGGGACCTCTCTTCATTTATATATCTATGGTGATCTAATCACAAACGATGAGAGTGCAATTTCCTTATTACATAGTTAATTTGCTACAACAACACAGTGATCTGTGCAAATAGTGACGCTATGGGTCTATTATCCAACACCAAATCAAACAAGACATGAAATACATGTGTGAACACATAAACGGAGGTTAGCGGAATACTCACATCGATCGGTTGAGAGACGCGGCAAGCACAAAACTTGAAAAACCCCACTGCCCAAGGCGTGAACTGCAGTGATGTTGCTCACTGTTTTGGGCGTGAAGATGGTCCTTCGTCAAGCTCCAAGCTTCGTCGAACGGATCCCGCCTCATGGGTGAACCTCCCTAACACCTTCGCAAGTCTTGTAAGTGTGGCTAGCACTTGCGTTTTTGCATCAAAAACACACTCATTGCTCCCCTAAAGCTCACGGCAGTGAGCTGTGTTGGAGAGAAAGAAACAGCCCCTTGGGCGTGAGATAGAGAGGAGGAGAGATGGAGAGAAAATGTGTAATTGGTTTCAAAAGATTTTCCAAAAACCTTTATATATTTTCCAAGAAAATACATTAAACAATTACCAAATAATTCATTAAATAATTAAAATGGTAAAAGTCTCACCAACTAACACTATTTCATCTACTTCCATCTACTATTCAATGTCACTTTATCAAAGTGACATGTTGTGTGTCCATCACCCAATCAATCAATCAATCACATCACTCAAAGTGACTATTGATTTGACGCTTGATGTGACGAATGATTTGACGCTTGATGTGACTTGCGTTGCCGCACTCGAATTCGAAATACGAATGCGCTCGCAATCACACTCGGGCTCGGTTTCGCTAATTCCTAATTAGCGAGTTTTTCTGTTGCGTCGTAATTAAATGATTACGCCTAGCGAATTCACTATTCACGTCGCTAACGAATTAATTCTAAATTAATTCGTTCGCCCGAATTAAAATCTAATTTTAATTCCGCGTCGAAATCTAATTTCATTTAATATATCGAATATATTAATTTACCGATTAATTCCAAATTAATCATTCTCTCTCTCTAAGATGATATTTTATCCCAGATAAAATATCTCCGTAATTAATCATAGATTAATTTTCTCTCTCTTCTATATAATCCCAGATATTAATGAGTGTGAGTTATGCGTCATCGGTGCATTATCGGGAAGCGACCCATGAGATCCCCGATAAGTCGGCAGTAATACGGTCGTCGGAGTATCCGAATCACGTACGTACCAAGTACTACATTCTACCGATTTACGAGACAAGATCGGCTTCTAGCAAAGCACGAAGTCTACCCAATTCTCCGGTCATATTCATCTAAGAATATTTAAGATCTATATCAAGCGTAGTATACCAAGTATTGTGTATATCGGCCCAGTATCGGATAGTCACGTGCTAGGGCTGGGGCTGGATAAGTGTCTGCCCCGTCCGAAGCACATGTCGGATGTCTGGTAACTAGTCTCTATAATCGGATATACATGACATTGTCATAATATCCCGATGGTCGGCCAGCACTTAAGAGCACTAATACCGTATCCTGCGTGACATCATCTCCACTATGACTGGAGTGATACTTCGTCTTGACTCACACCCAATACTCTACGATTCTAATATACCCAGCACCCATTGGCGTACACAGAACCGGTTAGAGTCCTGGACGACCTCAACTAAAGCATATTGATTGTCGTAAGCATTAGCGGTGCAAGTCTCAGGTTAAGACCATACACACCTACCCTGATGTCGGACTCCCATAGACACATAGTCATAATACCAATGGGATTCCGAGGGGTCTATCCAGAGCAAAGCTGTTTCCCGTACCATCGGTGAAACACAACCTCCTATCGCACTTGCATAAGTATCCAATACTTATATATATGAGAACTATGTCGTTGTGCCCTCACAACGCGCACAAGTGCAATACTAGCTTATTCCGCATTATCGATGTCCAGTCTCGATAATACTCCGGCTAGGGATATTTAATGATTAATCCCTCTTGGACTGATACTATCTCATATCATTCTCAATCCAGGAACTAATCATAGGGACCTCTCTTCATTTATATATCTAAGGTGATCTAATCACAAATGATGAGAGTGCAATTTCCTTGTCACATAGTTAATTTGTACAACAACACTATGATCTGTACAAATAGTGACGCTATGGGTCATATTATCCAACAATTAGCTCCCAGGATTATCTTGAGATTCTTTTCCCAATCTCGAAAATTAAAGTCGCTAAAGACATTTTCACCCAGGATTATGTCATTTCATGTTAATCTTTCAAGTCATCTTAATTGCAATAGTCTAACTATTTAATCAACGATTTCAGGTACAATCTAATGTAATGATTACTATAGTCTAACTATATAATTAACTACAATTTGATTGGTTACTTTCAAATGTAATGATTACTATAGTCCAACTATATAATCAACTACAAATGAAATAGTTTGAATACAGTCCAACTGTTCAATTTAAAACAACAATTGAATATTAGTCCAACTAATATATTTATATATAATTAATGACGAAAAATAAAATGAGCGCGTATTGGTAAGTATTTAAATGAAATTACAAATTTAATACTTGCCTCCCACTATTTTTCGGCGAGCCTCTAACCCTCTGTGGAGAACTCGGGAAACCTAGTTTCCTAGTGGGCTAGGATCCCGTTAAATAACACACAACCTTGACTTTGGATAACAAGCTGTATGAAACTTAACTAGGTAGATCTCTAAGATCAATTAGATCCCATCCAATTCCTAGATCCAGTTGGTGGACCTCCAAGTACGAAACATATATCCAATATATGTAAATATATCCAATATATTTCCTAACCTTTTTCCTCTGAATCAAGCCGTGGCTTTGGCTAAACAAGCTTAATGAAACCAGTTAAGCGTGACCCATTGACAGTGGGAAAGCTTCGTAATCGAGGTCGATGAACAAGAAGTGACCTTGACTTTGGCCAACAAATCACAACTTGCCCAAGACGTACGATATGGAACAAAGCTTTCATGATTCAAACACATTCGCGATGGACAAAGGTCTTGACTTTGGCCAACCAACCAATGCCAATCTTGGATCTTGAGAGAGAATCGCTCAATTTATTATCTTTAATTAGGTCTCATCATACACCCTTAAGCATGCATTCTAAAAGCATAATAAGTCGCAAAATAAATTAATAATGATATGCCGATGGATATACAACAAATATTTCCTAGAACAAATCTCTCTCTTTCCTCTCTCCCGCTAGAACTATTCTTACTTCTACCCAATTACATAATACTTCTAAAGAAACCTCATTTACATTGAGGGGAATTGGTGAGAAGAGAAATACAATGAGATAAGGAGATAATAGGCTGGACTCGCAGGTCCAATTTAAATAAATTCTAAATTTATTACAACAATTTCCAAAATTGCCCCCACCCTTCTAATATCCATCCGATATACATTATTCATACAATACATCCAAGTATTCACGCAAAGCATGTTATCAATCAATCTAATCCAATTAATTAATCTCTGATTAATGACCATCCAATGTTCATACAACGATTTGATTTGCGCGAGTACAACTCGTTTAAGAATAAATACTCAAAGTACGTATTCTTGAATTATATCGAACTACAATTTTAAATCCAATTTAAATTGTATCCAATACTAATTCATATTTAATTCCAAATTAAATAATTACACTTTCAATAGTGCCTTTTAGACTTGGATTCCAAATCCAATCTTAACGGGTCTCAAATGCCCAATTAGTATCCCATATATTCAATTAAGTTAAAGTCCAATGGGCTTTCAATTAATTCTTTAGGCATGGGCTTTGGCCAACATGGATCAAACCCAAGATGCCAAGGCCCAATTAGGAATCACCTTATTGCCATAAAATCAATTTTGGCCTATTAGGCCCAATTAAATTTATTAAAGGCTCAATTGTCATATTTTGGACTTTATAAAAAAGTTTAGGCCCAAATATAATCCAAGACTAAAATTTGGCCCAACCAAGCCCATTAGCCCAAATACAACAATTAGATTAATATAACATTCTAAATTACACATTAATCCATTTCAAGTGTAATTAACATAATTAATTAATTAATCTAGTATTTCCAAAACACTAATTAATCTAATTAATCATGCTTAACTTCTAATTCATGTCCAACACAAATTAATCAAAATCAATCTTCCAATAACATGCATTACTCACGGCAATAGCAATAAAAAATCATTCAATTTGATTTCAATCCAATTAAATCAACATTCAATATTTCTATCATGCTATTTAACGCATCCAATTGTCAAATTTCCAAAATTCCCATGAGCTTATTCTAGGGTAATAATCGGCCAAGCTATAGATTTTAGGGAAAATTAATCTAATAAATTTTTCACAAAATCAATGATGCACAAATCCAATTAAACATCATATAAACTCAACCAAACAATCAATTTTGCATTTTCATGCTCCAAGCAAAAATACCCAAATTTAAAGTCATGAACCCTAGAAATTAAATCAAGATTAGATCTCGCTCTGATACCATAGTTAGTGTCTTAGACATGCCACTGGATCTCTAAGCGTGATTATTGTGTGAATAAATCAAGAAGTTTGCGGAATTAACTTACATTGATCGGCTTTGACTTTTAAAACTTTTCATGGATGTGAGGAAGCTCCAAGCTTTCTTTGTTGATTCCAACACTTGGGTGAGTCTCCCTATCACCTCATATAACTCCTTTGAGTGCTAGCTCACTTGGTTTTGCAAGAAAGCACAAGAAGATTGAGAAGAAGAAGATCGGCAGTGAGGAGAGAAGAGAAATGTGTTTGCTGTGAATAGTAACCATGACAACTTCCAAAGTTTGACTTGGTTTATATAATACGCTTGTGTGTTGAAATTGGTTTGAGTGTATAATAAGCTATCCAAGCTTTACTCAACCAACAATTCAAGCCCATGATTTAAGCCTAACCATTTCCATCAAATGTCCAAATTTGATGTAAGTGAAGTGGGTCCCACCACTTTTAAATTCCGAATTTAAGTCGAAACTAACTCAACAGGCAACTTCGCTCGGGCCCGGTTCGTTTAATTCCGAATAAATAAATTTTTCGTTGCGACGTAATTAAATCTAATTTAAATAAATAATAATGCCTAGCAATATTATTACGAAAGTCGCTTGCCCAATTAATATATCCAATATATTATTTTCGCCCAATTAAATAAATTAAATAGTAAAATCCAATTTAACTATTAAATTTATTTTACCGATTAATTCCAAATTAATCGCGTTCTCTCTTTCCTTGTCGAATTAATCCCAGATTAATTCTTGCCGTAATTAATCCTAGATTAATTTTCTCTCTCTCATAATTAATCCCATATTAATTCTGTTCGAGTCAAATATCATTGGTGAATCTTTGGGAGGCGACCTAAGAGATCCCTGGATATGTTGGTAGTAAATACGGTCATCGGACTATCCGAACACGTGCGTACCCGGTACCACGTTCTTACCAATTTACAAGACATGGTTGGCTTCTAGTAAAGCATCATTCCTACCCAATTCTCCAGAAATATTCTTTTAAGGAATACAAGATCTTTGTCAGGCGTAGTATACATAGTATTGCATATTACGATCCTGTATCAGATATCACATGTCAGGCCTGGGGCTGGAGTTGTGTCTCCCCCGTACGAATCATATATCGGATCACTAGCAACTAGTCTTTTTGTGATCGGAAAGTCATGACCTAGTATACTTCCCCGATGGCTATATCACTTGAGAGTACTAGTTATGTATCTCTACGTGATCATCATCTCCATATGACTGAAGTGATACTTCCATCTTGACATGACACCCAATACACTACGATTCTCAGTATACCTAAAAGAGGCGTACACAGAACCTATTAAAGCCCCGGACGACCAAAACCAAAGTTTACTGATTGTCGCAAGTATTAGCGATCCAAGTCTTAGGTTAAGACCAAATACACCTACCCTGATTCGGATTCCCATAGACACATAGTCATACTACAAATGGGATTCTGAGGGGTCTATCCAGAGCGAAACTATTTCCACACCATCGGTAAACAGAACCTCATATTACACTTGCATGAGTATCCAATACCCAAATATATGAGAACTATATCGTTACGCTTCCATAACACGAACAAGTGTAATAATAGCCTATTCTGCATTATCGATGTCCAGTCTCGATAATACTACGACTATGGATATTTAATGATTAAACCTTAATGGATTAATAATGTCTTATATCTTATTAATCCAGTACTAATCATATGTACTTTTATCATTTATATATCCTGGTAGTCCAATTACAAATGATAAAAGAGCAATTTCCTTTGTCACATAGTTAATTTGTACAATAACACCATGTTCTGTACAAATAGTGATGCTATAGGTCATAATTGTCCAACACCGCCTTAGTTATGGATTTTTAACCCAGAAGTGCCTCCCACTACTTTACATAATACCATAATCCCCAATGAAAATGGGAATCCAATAATTAAATTTAATTCCATAGTGAGAAGTGGACCCTATTAATATATTTCGACTCACAGCTTTGGCACGTTCTCGCTTACGTATATTCACAGGTAGATAAATCATTGTCAATCACACTCACTGTGACTCCTGATTTTGGTCCTGACCGTTTCTCGTTATGACAGCTTTGGTACGTTCACAAGGAGGCGTATCAAGGCTAAACTTGTCAATGATAATTTCAAAATACTTCCGTAGTCCTGACAACTTTGGCACGTTCGGAATTTCTGCTTTCGATTGAATTTATCTAGTATCACATATATTGTAACATCCCCTATCTGGGAAATGTTATCGGCAGGGGATAACAGTACTAACCCCATAAGCCTTTGACTTCCCGATTATATCCTAAACTGTCTAAATGCAAGATCATGCTCAGGGACCATAGCCCAACTCAACAATATAAAATGCTTTTAATTCTCAGAACTGAATACTCAAATGTTCTCTTCTTTACAAAATATTATCAGACACTTATAACGACTTATACAACACTAATGTACATATGCAACTTTACTTTGACTCTGACTGGACTCTCATGCTATCTGACTCTGTGCTGGTGGACTCCATCCCTA
Organism: Zanthoxylum bungeanum; assembly: GCA_019454045.1. Lineage (NCBI taxonomy): Eukaryota > Viridiplantae > Streptophyta > Magnoliopsida > Sapindales > Rutaceae > Zanthoxylum > Zanthoxylum bungeanum. Next base: position 7,207 of record SKCR01033683.1, read on the forward strand.
GTGAGTGCATCAGTATTCGTCCTCCTGAGCTCGTCCTCTGAGAAACCTGCAAGATAAAAAGACTGGGGCGAGGGTTAGATCACTATACGATCTAAGTGAGTGGACAAAAACTGAAAACTAATATGAAAACCTTTTAGTTTCAAAAAATATATTCTAAAACATCTTTTCTGAAAACTTTTGAAAAAATTTCTCTGATGCTCTACGCCTAGGAAAACGACTCAATTGGGCGTGTCCGGGAATAACTCAACCGGGTCTCTGAAACTAGTGGTCTACACCCAAGAAAATGACTCAACTGGGCGTCTCTGTAACTGGTGGTGCTCTATGCCTTGGAAAACGACTCAACTGGGCATAGCCACAAACTAGAACTGGGGGCGCGGATCTATGCTACCACCCAATCTCTGAACTGGAGTCCAGATACACGATCCTATGCCGTCATCCTGGCTCTACATGTGCATATGTCCTCTGTATCCGTCAATTCCAACTGTATCTCAAGTTTCATACTGGGGTGAGTTTTCCCCTCATGCCCCAAAAAACATGAAAATCATACTTTAAATCTTAAAAGTGTACAAAAAATCTTTTACTTTCTCAAAACATAACTGTATATAATCAATACTGAAAAGAAATCTTCTAACGCCCTAAAGCGTAAAATGTAAGTCTTAAGCAAAAATAAAAATAAAAATAAAAATTAGTTTTAAAGAAGAGTGTCCACTCACAAATTTGAAGTCTGGCTAAGTTTCCTTCACGTCGCTGGGGGTGAACGCGACTCCTGTCGAGTATCTATAAAGAGTATACGGGGTTAGAATTAGTAGTTATAAAATACGATTCATAATCACATAAAGTTCCTTAATCCTATTGGATTACCCCATTAGAACCTTTATATCCTTCAAATGAATCGTAAAACAACATCCAGACTTTTGGCTACGCGTCACGTTTCCAAAAAATAATTTTTCTGTTTTCTGGCCGCGCATCGCGTCGCGGCGCCAGCTGCGCATCGCGACGCGACACCATCTCCCATGGCAGATTATGGCTTTTCCTTCTCAAGCTAAACTAGCCCAAATGCACCCTTACTTCTTCCATAACAAATCCAACACACAATCCATCATATTTCATCAACTCCAAACATACTAAACTACCATTTATCATCATCAATCACTCAATTAATTCATCATACACACTACCCAATTTCACCCAAAACCTCACAATTAGGATTTATCAACTTTTCTATTTCTTTAATTATCAAAATCATAATATCATCAACACAACCATGCATCCAACATAATATAAGCATCAATTCATCAAAACTTTAAAAATTTATAATTTGGGTCACGCATTCATACATTTTCTTTCCATGCTTGTTTTGTTCATTCCCCAAATATTTCATCAAGTTGTATTTTCTTTTCCTTCTCTCTTCTTCTTCTTCCTTTCTTTCTCTCCTTCTTCTTTTCTTTCTTTCTTTCTTCTTCTTCTATTTCTTATTCCTTTCTCTCGGTTCTTCCTCTTTCCCTCTCTTTCTTTCATTTTTTTTTTCATTTTTAATTTAGGAAAATGGTGAATAGTAGCCCCTTATATAGTGGACCCAAATGATATAAGAAAGTTGTAGAAGAATGTAGAAAAAAGAAAAAAATTTGAGACTTTTCCATTTTGACCCCGAAATTACTATTCACCCGAAACTTTGACTTGCGTTTTTTACCAGCTTCTGCTCCGAATTTAGGAAAATGTTCAACATGGAAGTTTTAGGTCTCGGTCTCAGTTTTCCGATGATATAACATTCAAAAAAATCAGAGTTAATATGAAAATGTTACACCTTAATTACCATGGGCTGTCCAAATGGAACTATGTACAGTCTCGTCCCGGGATCACGAAACTGTCCCCAAAATCATACCATGCGTATATTTGAGTCTCAACATAATTTATTTTATGTGCCATCATCCCGTACGTAAAAGTACCACTGTATGCAGTAGTAAAAACTACCGGTCGTTATAATTTCTCCCCCCTTAAATATGATTCATCCTCGAATCCTTTCTAAACTTAGGATCTCACCACAGACCACCGAGGTTCATGACCTCACTCTAGACCATCAACCTTATTTGACTTATATTCGTAACCATCTTGCCTTACCCGCTAGAATTCTTACTTCCTTGTAAACTAACTCATGCACGTCTCGGTCTTTTTCCTAATCTCGGCTTCTGAATGATTCAGGGTCTGTGGTTTAAATCCGCTCTTTCAGTTTCTTGACATTTTAGACTTCTTATTTTCATTTGCAAGGAGAGAAATTTTGAGAGGTTTTCTTACTAAGAACTCATTGTTTCCTCATCTTATTCCGCACAACTATTGGACTAATCTTGTCCAACTTTACTTACGGATCATTTATCTCTATAGGTATTTGTATTTCGGTAACTGGTTTCCTTTATCCTGGCTTTTACTCCGAAGGTACATACGTTCATGAGGCTATACTAGGCTGCTTACCAGTTTATCCCTATAACTTTTTGTTTCTGCTTATCTGTACAATTTAGAACTTTATAATGCAGGGTCTGATTCCTTATGTACCTTTATCCTCTATTATAGTTCACTTAATGGGTTATACTAAGAAAGTTAATGGGTTGTACTAAGAAAGTTAAGTCTGGTAGTTTCGCTGGGAACTGAACTGTTTACTTGTTTCTACTGCATTTTTACTGTAAGCGGGGACGTTGGCGATTCAATCCCAACTACAATCCATTCTTTTCTTCATTCTCTTATTTTCACTGTTACTGCAAGTCTGATTTCAGTGATCCTCGCTGATTTATTCTCCAAAGTCTAGTACTGTCGAGGGTCATCACCCAAATATATATATGTCATACTTTAATGATTCACCTCATATTCTAGTTGCATCTCTGTAATAACTTATTTCCTCGATTCCGTACTATTCTGATACATCTACCAAACCACCCATACCCGTGGCTTAGGCCGTCCCAAACCCGTAGTGGTTTGGTCAACTAAGTCTGGGGCTGGGTATTTAATGTGCTTTACGTGAACTAACACGTAATGGATCTTTGTTTGCATTTCGATTCTATGAAACCTTGTAGTTACATACTTTGTCTTTACTTACCAGGTATTTTGCTATTACCGTTACTGCACCTCAACAGCCTTGCTTCTAATCTTATCCTTAGCACTCTACCCGTCTTCTTCTTGTTTTATGTTACGCTAAGAACTTCAGTGGTTTATGTCGTTGTTTTATTTTCTGAGAAATGTCCTCTTTCTTTACATACTCACCATTTATCAATTCTTGATTTCTTAAAATCTCATCTGTTACTTGGCTATTACTTTATTTCTCTACTACTTCAATCATATCATCTTCTTTCTTAACTCTTTTAATCAAAACCATCTCTCACTTTGTTTCGTTCTTAATCTGTATCAAGAAGTCTTATGTTTCTAATCTTCTTTTAATATACTTTTACTTATTTCTAAGAATATCCTAAAGTAACTTTGAGAATTTATTTCTACAATTGTTGTTCAACGAAGGTTGGGAGGGTGAGACCTTGTTCTGTAACCTTTCTGGTTATGGTGATCAAGTAGCACATACGACTAAATTATAAGCCTAGAACTCTCAGGCATATATGTCTGGTAACATTTCCTACACTAGGGTACTACCGCTAAAATGGGCTGGCTGTCTCTACCACTTTACTTTTGATTATCTTCAATTATTGAATTCATTGCCTCTTTTGAAAAGTTCTTCTAAGATCGTGCTCACTAAAAACTTCCTCGTACTGCCTTGTACTTCTTCCTACCTTATCTTTGTTGTTTAGCCTTCTAAAGTCTTTACTTTCTTTCTCTGAGTATTACTACACTTTCTTGTTATTCCTCCTTAATAAGCTTACCCTGTTGCGTAAGTTTCTTCCTCATTTCAGTTCCTTGAACTTCTTACTTCTCTATTCTTCTGAAAATTCTCTTTCAGCCTCAAATATCTAGGACATTTTGTAGTAAATCTCCAATTCAGGTATTACTTTTCATCTATTCTTTTCCTCCTCATCTTAGTTCCTTGAATTCCTCATACCTTTATTTCCTTGAGAACTCCCTCATCTCTGGTTGCTTTAGGTATCTTCTTATTAAACCTAAAATTCAAGTGCTATTCTTTACCTATTTCCTCATTCTCATTACCGTGGATTTCTTTATAAGTTACTCATATTTCCTTCTTACTGTTTGTACATCCTATTCATTGGCTCTACGCCATGCTACTGAGGCTAGTGGTGGTTCACTCTTCTGGCTACTTCCTAATTCTCTGTTCTTTACCATTGTCATCAATCACGACTATGGCATTTTGTTCTATAGTCCGTACTAGTACATTCATCACTTCTAAAAATCCTTATCCTTATGGGTTTGTTCTTTTATACTTCCAGGGTTTTCTACTGGCTGGTAGACTAATCCTTAGGTTCTACCGTATTATCTATCTTGTGGAATTTTACTAATGCTACGAACCTTGTGCTGATTTATCTTATTCTTTGGGCTATACTGGGTTCTCTTCCTTATAGCCTCAGAACTTCCTTAATCTCTTTCTGGGTAATCAATATTCTGAGATTATACGTGAACTCTTGTCAGATTTCTTATGGTCATCTATGCCTACACTGGTAGGGACTAGGTAGACATCTTATGTCTCGATGGGCTTCGATATTCTTATTCTAGTGCTCCATGTCCTGGTAGGGTCTATTTCCCATGTAAGGTAGGTATGAGGTAAGCTCTATCAGGGCAACTTCCTTTTCTGGTGCCACAGGGGTTCGAAAACTAGATAGTTTGAGGCCTTGTCTCTATCAGATTGCTGGGGGTAAGGTAACTAACCGTTTCTATTTCTTGCTTGAGGATCTGGAATCGAAGTTTGGGTATCTGGAGTTCTCTAAATCCTTTTTGGCATCTAGGTCCATTGGGGCCTTCAAGAATAATCTGGGTCTCTTACTTCTATTATATCTCTGGCTATTCTTCGATACTCGGGGAATTCACCATCTATAAGAAGATCTCAAAGGCTATTGGGTTCATTCGGAGGAATTTTCCTGAAGAGGAAAGGATTCTCACTTCTACTAGGCAACTCTAATACTCGCTGAGGCTTTCTCTATTTTCTTTTACTGCTATGGGTTCTTGTGCTTTCTTACCAATCAAATTATATATCTCTTTCTTTCTTATTTCTGGTTACTTAAGCACCCTTACACTTTTCCTTACTTTTCTTCTTACTTTTCTCTTTCTCTTTTACTTTCTTGGATATCTTTCTTCGGGACCTTACTATCTGGTTTCCTATCTTGTAGTGAGCTTCACGGAGTACTCTAGGTTGCTTACGGAATGTTTCCTAACTAGAGTAAGGAAAAGGATTCAGAAGATTTGGAAATACTTGCTATCCCGTCTGAGGATCTTGAGGACATACTCGAGGATCGGATACTGGAGAAGTAGTGGCTCATATACGGGTATCACAGACATACTGCATATACAAGACCCTAGCACTCTACCCACTGCAGTCACTGACTCCATAGACCATGCTCTGATACCATCTTTGTAACATCCCCTATCAAGGAGATGTTATCGGCTGAGGATAACAATACTAACCCCATAAGCCTTTGACTTCCCGACTATATCCTAAATTCTCTAAATGGAAGGTCATGCTCAGGGACCATAGCCCAACTCAACAATATAAAATGCTTTTAATTCTAAAAACTGAACACTTAAATGTTCTCTTTTTTGTTGGATAATATGACCCATAGCGTCACTATTTGTACATATCATGGTGTTGTTGTACAAATTAACTATGTGACAAGGAAATTACACTCTCATCGTTTGTGATTAGATCACCATAGATATATAAATGAAGAGAGGTCCATATGATTAGTTCCTGGATTGAGAATGATATGAGACAGTATCAGTCCACGAAGGATTAATCATTAAATATCCCTAGCCGGAGTATTATCGAGACAGGACATCGATAATGCGGAATAGGCTAGTATTGCACTTGTGCACGTTGTGAGGGCACGACGGCATAGTTCTCATATATTTAAGTATTGGATACTTATGCAAGTGCGATAGGAGGTTGTGTTTCACCGATGGTACGGGAAACAGCTTCGCTCTGGATAGACCCATCGGAATCCCATTGGTATTATGACTATGTGTCTATGGGAGTCCGACATCAGGGTAGGTGTATTTGGTCTTAACCTGAGACTTGCACCGCTAATGCATACGACAATCAATATACTTTAGTTGAGGTCGTCTAGGACTCTAACCGGTTCTGTGTACGCCGACTGCTGGGTATATTGAGAATCGTAGAGTATTGGGTGTGATGTCAAGACGGAAGTATTACTCCAGTCATATTGGAGATGATGTCACGCAGGATACGGTATTAGTTCTCTTTAGTGTTGCGCAACCATCGGGATATTATGACTAGGTCATACATATCCGATTATAGAGACTAGTTACCAGACATCCGACATGTGCTTCGGACGGGGCAGACATTTATCCAGTCCCAGCCCTAGCACGTGACTATCCGATACTGGGCCGATATACACAATACTTGGTATACTACGCTTGATATAGATCCTTATTCCTGTAAGGATATTTCCGGAGAATTTGGTAGGCATGGTGCTTTGCTAGAAGCCAACCTTGTCTAGTAAATCGGTAAAACGTAGTATTTGGTACTCACGTGTTCGAATAGTCCGATGACCGATTTGACTGCCAACATATCCGGGGATCTCATGGGTCGCTTCCCAAAGATTCACCGATGACGTATGACTCGCACTTTTATTAATCTGGGATTAATATGATGAGAGAGAAAATTAATCTGGGATTAATTACAGAGATATTTTATCTGGGATAAAATATCAATTTAAAGAGAGATAATGATTAATTTGGAATTAATCGATTAATTAATATATTTGATATATTAAACGAAATTGGATTTCGACGCGGAATTAAAATTAGATTTTAATTCGGGCGAGCGGATTAATTTAGAATTAATTTGTTAGCGATGTGAATAGTGATTTCGCTAGGCGTAATCATTTAATTACGACGCGACGGAAAATTCGTTAATTTAGAATTAGCGAATCCGAGCCCGAGATTATTTGCGAGCGCATTCGCATTTCGAATTCGAGTGCGGCACGCAAGTCAAATCAAGCGTCACATCATTAATCGCATCAAGCGTCAAATCACTTGTCACTTTGAGTGATGTGACTTGACAACTTGATTGAGTTGACTTGATGTGATGAGTGATGTGTGTGGTTGGCAATTAAAGCCAAATGTGTTTGAAATGAAATGGAAATTCATTTTTCATGTGTATTAGATACACAACAAAGACACAAAACCATGAGACACACTTTCCCTCCTCTCTCTCCTCTTCTTATTCCTCTCATCACTCACGCCATTTCTGTTCTGGTTTTTCTGGGTACTGCCGTGAACAAAATGGAGGGAAGCAGTGCGTTTTGTGGCAAAACAAGAGTGCTAGCACACTCCGAGATCAATGCGAAGGTGATAGGGAAGTATACCCATGAGCCGGGAACCAAAATGATGAAGCTTGGAGCTTCATATCTTGAAGATAAGGGGCGCAAATCACTGTTCACAGCAGCCCACTGCAGTGCAGTCCACCAGTGAGCAGATTTCGTTTTTGTTGCCCAAATCGTCGCTCAACCGCTCGATGTAAGTATTCCGCAACTTCCGTCGTTGTATTCACTTGTGTTTCATGCTTGAGTTTTGATCTTGGGACCTATAGAAACTCCTACAATGGTATTAGAGACTAGGTTAAAAGCATGAAAAAGTTAGGGCTAAAATTTGGGCAAACTTGATTTTGAGCATGATAAATTAAATTGGATGGATTTGTATGCTTAATTGTGTTTGAATTGAAGATTGATTGGGTCAATTTGAACAAATTGTGATTGGATCATTTTTTCCCCAAATTACTACCTTGGCCGAAATTGATGATGATTTAATGTCTTGGGATTTTTGATTTTTGACAATTGGATGTGTTGGAAATCATTCGGGAATATGATTTGATGTCGATTGCGGAATCAATTGGATTGAATTCGAATCGGACGAAAAATCCCCAAATTGCCAAGTATGTCATAAAGCTTGAAATTGGGTAAAATTGATTTAAGCATGCAATTATGAAATTGGATGATAAAGTATGCTTGAATGTATTTTAATTGATTGATTGGTTGGATCAATTTGATTAAATATTGTTTGGAACAAATTTCCCCAAAATGCTTATGTTGGCCGAATAGTAACTTAGCCCTAAAGTCTTGGAATTTTGATTTTTAATTCATTGGATGAGTTAGAATCAATTAGGATGTTGATTTAATGTCGATTGTGGGATTAATTGGATTGAAACCAAATCGGATATAAAATCCTCTCCTTGGCCGAGACTTAAAGAGCATGTAATGGGTTTGATTTTAATCAAAATGTGTTGGACATATGATGATGATAATGAGCATGATTAATTGTATGAATTGATGTTTTAGAAATGTTAATTTGGGTGATTAATCATGATATACACTTTAGGTAATTAAATTGCGAAATTTGATTTGTGTAATTTAATTAATTGGGCTAATTTTGGAAATTGAGCTTGAATTGTTGTTATTGGGCTTATTGGGCTTTGTTGTACAAAGTTTGTTTTAGGCAAAATTGGTTGGATCCAATTGGGCCCAAAACCGCATCCATAAAGCCCAAATGCAACATAATGGACCTTTATGATTTAATTGGGCCTAATGGGCCAAAATTAATTTAAAGGCTTATGGGGTAAATCCCGGATTGGACTTTGGTTGCGGGTTTGACCTAAGTTGACCAAAAGACCACGCCTTAAGAAATTAATTAAAAGCCCATTAGACTTTAATTAAATCAATATTGGATATTAATCGGGCTTTGAGACCCGTAGCGATTAAATTTGGAATTTAAGTCGAAAAGGGTTTATTATTAAAGTGTGTTATTTAATTTGGAATTAAATAGTGAATTAGAATTAAATACAAATTGAATTGGATTTAATTGTGTAGTTTAATTTAATTCGGGAATTCGTACTTTAAGTACTTATTCACAAAAACGAGTTTGACTCGAACAAAATCAAATCGTTGTTTGAACATTGGATGATCATTAATTATCAAGATTAATTAATTGGATTAGATTGATTGATAACATGCTTGAGTGAATACATGGTTGTGATGCATGAATAATGTATATCGGATGGATATTAGATGGGTGGGGCAATTTTAGAAATTGTTGTAATAAATTTGATTTATTAATTGGACCTGCGTGTCCAGCCTTATCACCTCCTATTCTTTGTATTCTCTTCTCACCTATTCCCCTCAATGTAAATGAGGTTTCTTTAGAAGTGTAGTGTAACGGGTAGAAGAAATATTTGTGCTAGCGGGAGAGAGAAAGTGAGAGATTTGATCTAGGATCAATGTGTAAAATATCCATCCGCATATCATTATTATTTTATCATATGCGCTTTATTATGTGTTTAGAATGTGTTTAAGGGTGTATGATGATGAGACCTTAACAAAGATAATAAATTGGTTGCCAATTTGCACACGAAAAACCCTCATAAAATATCATGCGTTTTTCCTTCCATTGAGTGATTCTCACTCAAGATCCGAGACGGCATTGGGTTGTTGGCCAAAGTCAAGCCCTTTGTCTGTCGAAGATGTGTTTGAATCACGAAGGCTTTGTTACATGTCAGTGTCTTGTCCAAGTTGTGGTTTGTTGGCCAAAGTCAAGACCACTTCTTGTCCATCGACATTGATTACGAAGCTTTCCATGGTCAATGGGTCGCGCTTGACTGGGATCATTAGGTTTGTTGTGCCAAAGCCAAGGCCTAGTTGATTCAGAGGAAAAAGGTTAGGTAATACATTGGATGTATTGGCATATATAAGATATATGTTTAGGATTTGGAAGTCCACCTACTGGATCTAGGAATTGGATTGGATCCAATTGATCTTAGAGATCTACCTAGTTAATTATCATACAATTTGTTGGCCAAAGTCAAGATTGTGTGATATTTAATGGGATCCTAGCCCACTAGGACACGGTTTCCCGAGTACTCGACAGAGGGTTAGAGGCTCACCGAAAAATAGTGGGAGGCAAGAATTGAATTTGCAATACTCGTTCAATTACTCGCCATACGCGCTCATTTAAATTATTTCGTCATTAGATTAAATGTTAGTTGGACTAATATTTAAATTGTTGTTTTATTTAACAGTTGGACTGTATTATAGTTGATTATATATAATTGGATTATATTAATCAATATATTTGAATTAATTAATTTCAGTTTACAGTTGATTTTATAATTGGATTATAGTAATCAATGTAATTGAGGTTAATTAATTTAGATTATATTTGATTATATAGTTGGACTATTATAATCATTATAATAAATAGTACCACAAATCGTTGATTAAATAGTTGGACTATTAGAATCAAGATAGATATGAAAGATTAGTGTTTAAGACATAATCCTGGGTGAAAATGTATTTAAACGACTTTAATTTTCAAATTGGGAATAATTTCAGGATGGACCTGGAAACTAATTAGTTATTTTATTTGATAAAATAATATTATGCCTAAGTCCGGAATTAAGCAAATAAGTGGAACATGATATTTGGAATATTCATGTAATGATAACTTTAGTGCTTAATCCATAATACTTGTCATATAGACTCCTTAATTTCTTAATCAGAAATAAGGATTAGATCCTTAAAGTATGATATTGAAATTGAAGGATATTCAAAGATTAGATCTTGGAAGTACTTTTAAAATTGCAATAAATAATTCTTGGAGAATTAAAGACTATTCTCAAGGAGATAAAGTCAAAATTTGCAATTACGCAAGTAGTGCAAGGCACACATTACTTCAATATTCTGGAAACCCGAGGCTTGGTTAAAGGCAACTGGAATATTGAAAATGACAAAGGCAAAATCATTATAGTCTTCTTGGAAGATAAATGACATATCCCAAAATGTCTGCACAATTGTGGCAAACGGAATCACGAAGCGTGACTGTCGTTTGGACAAAGTAGACATGAAGGAATTGAAAACGAGCAAGGCTCTGACTTCAAATATGTTTGTCAAAATTATGTTCATTACTAGTATTAAAATTGGATTTTTAGATACTTAATATGGTACATAATAAATATATATATTGATGTTCAGAATCTGCTATGAGCAGAGATTAGAGAACTGTTATAATGTAACTAGTTTGACTAGATACATTATCTCTTTATCAGTGTTTAACCCACTGCGGGTGAACCTTTAATTTTAGAACACTAAAGTGTTTTATTATATAAGGATGATATTGAGATAAACACATTAGATGTGAATAACAGAATTTATATTTTGAATATAAATAAATCTCAAATATATATAATGACAAACAAATAGCTCAAAGTGATTTGATCAGAAGAAACTAATTATGGCATTGTTGTCTGGGACACAATCGAACAAGACTCGTATATCCACACTTTCGAAGAGTGGGTACTCGGACTGTTTTGATTCCAATCAAATAAAGTCTACGAATCTAGTTTAATGGGCAATGTGCTAAAACACTATTTACTTAGTAAAAGTGTAAATGCCACCGATCTATTAGCCCTAGTTCATAATGAAGCAAGTGGGCCCATGTCTAGCTAGGCTAGATGTAGATATGAATATTTCGTGACCTATACGGATGTGGCATCGCATTATGGTTATGTGTTTCTTTTGAAGAACACAAATCGGAAACTTTTAGAGTTTCGACACGAAATAGACAAACAGATCGGCTATAGTATTATACCGTCACGGTAAGACCGTAATGGAAAATACTTAAGCAATAAGTTTCTTATATACTTGAAAGAGTATAGTATTCTTTCAAATGAGGACTCCTCCCGGAACACGTCAAAGTGACGGTGTGTCCGAACGGATTAACCGAATCATGTTAGACATGATAAGGCTAATCATGAGTCGCTCTGAGCTACCATTTCCTTCAACGGATAAGTTTTAACAGTGCAATAACTTATTTAGAATAAAGTTCTATTAATAATTTGTTTGACAAATATCATATTAGATATGAACAGGAAAGAAACCGGGTTTCTCATTCCTGACCATTTGGGATGTTAGGCATATGTTTGGATAATACCAAACTAAAACCCAAATTGGATAAGTGCCAAATTGGTTATCCTAAAGGAAACCATAAGTATATTACTTATAAATGTCACATGAGAACAATATGATTGTTGCTCACCATGCGGTTTTCCTAAGAGGAATACCGATATGCAGTGGTCAGTGGGAGGATGGTGATACTCGATGAAAATTGGAGTAATACTGTTCGAGGCACGAAATCCTTAATGGAACACATATAGTTCATCAATGATGAATTTATACCATTAATCTTCGAATACACAAGAACCGCGTAGATCGGAGAGAGTCAGAAAACAACCTAGGGTATGGGTTTCTATTCTCACCTCATAAAGATGTTAATCTTTTAAGGTATACCAACTGACTACGTATGAGGTAGTGATATAAGGTATCGACTCCCTATTATGACAAAGTGTCATGAGTCCGAAATAGATTCCATGTATATCAACAAGTTTGGATACTAGTTGATGTACCATAAGACATTGTGCCTATTGGTACTTTATAAGTCTTCAAGGAAGACATACATGGAAGGCAACATACCAACGTACTAAGCTAGGCTTGTAAAGAAAAGGTAGAGTTATCAACATTGTGTTGATTCCGACGAAACCTCTTACCTGTTGCCATTGTAAATCCATTTGGATAATGCTTGCTAAAGCTGTGTATTTCAGTTATGGTACGCTTTGAACATATCGCTTTCCTGAAAAGGAAACCTTTCGGAGGATGTTTATAACATTCTGTCGGTTTTGTCGTACCATAACAAGCAAACAAGGTTTGCAGGTTATTCGATCCATGTTTGGATTGAAGCAAGCATAGGTTCTAGAAATTGTCGTTTTGATGTAATCATAATGGTGTATGATTTAATTCAAAACGAAATGATTCTTGTGTATATAAAAGGGTTAGTGGGAGTGCACTGACATGAATGTCATGTAAGATAATGATAATATGTCATTTCTTGGAAATGATATTCCCATAAAATAATCGGTGAAAGCTTCTCTTTCATAGATATTCTTTCATAGAAATTCTCCGTAGAATTCTTGGGAGTAACAACCTTTATTAAAGGAATAAAGATCTACTGGGCTAGATTTGGAGTTGTTAACACTCTCTGAGAAATTGTACATTGAATAATGTACGTAACCTAGTGTCTCATACGCTTTGAACATATGGAGTCACAATCAGGAAAATCCAAGTGATAGTCACTGGATTGAAGTTAAGAACATCTGTTAGAATCTTAGAGAACTAAAGATGCTGTCTTAAATTATGGAGTAGGAGAACTTGAAGTGACTAGGATCACTGCTGCAAGTTTCCAAACCGGTAAATACTGCGGTACTATAAAGTTTGAATAACGGGACAGTAAGTTGGAAATATTCCGAGCAAGATAACTGTTGTCGAATAAACAACAAATGGGGATTATTGCTGCAGCTGAGGCAGCAATAGAAGCCATTTGGATCGATAATAAATCTAATTAGATTAGATATAGTTCTGTTAGCGGCTGAGCTAGGCGTCAGCACAGGCTAAAGAATTAATGGTCTCATCGACGATCCAGATATATACTTCGATATTCATCTGATTCGTTCGGATCATACATCATAGCGATGTGATGATCGTGTAAATCGCGTCAGACGATAATCATGCAAATCCGCTGACGAAAATCTTTTCTCAGCAATTTGAGCGAACCGTACATAGTTCGGGTGTTAGACACTCGAGCGACTGGCTATGTGCCAAGTGGGAGATTGTTGGATAATATGACCCATAGCGTCACTATTTGTACATATCATGGTGTTGTTGTACAAATTAACTATGTGACAAGGAAATTGTACTTTCATCGTTTGTGATTAGATCACCATAGATATATAAATGAAAAGAGGTCCATATGATTAGTTCCTGGATTGAGAATGATATGAGAAAGTATCAGTCCACGAAGGATTAATCATTAAATATCCCTAGCCGGAGTATTATCGAGACATGACATCGATAATGCGGAATAGGCTAGTATTGCACTTGTGCGCGTTGTGAGGGCACGACGGCATAGTTCTCATATATTTAAGTATTGAATACTTATGCAAGTGCGATAGGAGGTTGTGTTTCACCGATGGTACGGGAAACAGCTTCGCTCTGGATAGACCCCTCGGAATCCCATTGGTATTATGATTATGTGTCTATGGGAGTCCGACATCAGGGTAGGTGTATTTGGTCTTAACCTGAGACTTGCACTGCTAATGCTTACGACAATCAATATACTTTAGTTGAGGTCGTCTAGGACTCTAACCGGTTCTGTGTACGCCGACTGCTGGGTATATTGAGAATCGTAGAGTATTGGGTGTGATGTCAAGACGGAAGTATTACTCCAGTCATATTGGAGATGATGTCACGCAGGATACGGTATTAGTTCTCTTAAGTGTTGCGCAACCATCGGGATATTATGACTAGGTCATACATATCCGATTATAGAGACTAGTTACCAGACATCCGACATGTGCTTCGGACGGGGCAGACACTTATCCAGTCCCAGCCCTAGCACGTGACTATCTGATACTGGGCCGATATACACAATACTTGGTATACTACGCTTGATATAGATCCTTATTCCTGTAAGAATATTTCCGGAGAATTTGGTAGGCATGGTGCTTTGCTAGAAGCCAACATTGTCTAGTAAATCGGTAAAACGTAGTACTTGGTACTCACGTGTTCGGATAGTCCGATGACCGATTTGACTGCCAACATATCCGAGGATCTCATGGGTCGCTTCCCAAAGATTCACCGATGACGTATGACTCGCACTTTTATTAATCTGGGATTAATATGATGAGAGAGAAAATTAATCTGGGATTAATTACAGAGATATTTTATCTGGGATAAAATATCAATTTAAAGAGAAAGAATGATTAATTTGGAATTAATCGATTAATTAATATATTTGATATATTAAACGAAATTGGATTTCGACGCGAATAGTGATTTGAATAGTGATTTCGCTAGGCGTAATCATTTAATTACGACGCGACGGTGACGTGACTGGCAGATCCTATCTTGATACACACATGATATCCTGAGGATCAGTCCACACCCACCGAACAGGTGGAGGTCTGATCTAAATAGATCGGTGACGTGACTGTCATCAAAGTGTGAAGAATACATCATACATCCACAGTGGTATCTCAAGTCGAATGACCACTATGCTCACTTTACCCGAGAAGATTCCTATTGACGTTGGTGTACCAGCTATAAGGAAATCTTCGGTGAGTCATTTAGTGTTTATCTAATATAAACACCTACACATCTATACGAGTCTCCCCAGACTCATGATTCATTGGGATAAACCATCGGACCAAGTCTCGATATACGACGTGTACTAGTCTCAGCGGATTTTACTAACCGACCCGTATTAGTAAATCTTGACCAAGAATTTTATTTGATAATATACTTCTAGTAGTGTCATTTCCCAATGTCAATTACAAACTACTTTGTAACCGCGCATTACAAAATATATTATCGGGTCTTTGTCTAATATATACATATCACTAAATCATATTTAGTTTCAATCTAATCGTAATTAGATCGAATATGTATATAAAAGCAAGAAGTACTACCATAAATAAGTAATATTATGGAAAAATCAATTATTCATATTCATGAATCGAACATAAATACGATCCAGATTGGCACTCCGAGCACCAACCCTAAAAAAAACATATCCCCAAAATACATAGTTATTGGCCATAAATGCAACACCAACCTCACCAAAGTAAATCAAAGGACATAGCCTGTCATGCAGGAGTTCGCAGTACACTCAGGATTAAGATTGAATCCATATATGACCATCTATTAGATAAAATGAATTTCTTCGATTAATGTATATTAAAAGAAATTCGTATTACTCTGAGTCCAGTCTTATATGGTCTCATCATACGAGGTGCCTCAATTCCCATGTCACTACATGAACGATCCCGGATCAAGGTCGTCATACAAGTATAGAATGGACCGCAGCTATAGATAAACCACAAACAAAATACCCTCTTTGTTTGCTCTCTATGGACTATTTAGATTAATCAATCCAGAATTAAATCTTCTTGTGCATCAAACATACACTAAGTCTGAAGGTACAAGAGTAATCAAGGTAAAAAAGACAATTGGACAATATGTGATATAAATCAAATAACTTTGATAAAATGAATAATCATTTTTTTATTATTACAATAATCAATTCCGTTTTACAATACATGAAGCTTTAGGACATAAATCCCAACAATCTCTCATTTGTACTAGAGCAAATGGGACATGTCATGTAATCCTAAACCCTTTAGGTGACCTTCAAACACTTTAGCCGATAAGGTCTTTGTAAACGAATCAGCCAAGTTGTTTGTGGATGGAATCTGTGTGACAACAACATCTCCTCTCTGCACTATCTCCCTGATGAGGTGATATTTCCTCTCAATACACTTGCCTCTCTGCACTATCTCCCTGATGAGGTGATATTTCCTCTCAATACACTTACCTCTCTTGTGGCTTCTTTGTTCTTTGGAGTTTGCCACTGCACCACTATTATAGCAATAAAGTGTGAGTGGTTTTTCCATATCTGGAACAACTTATAGATCTGCCAAGAACTTACGGAGCCAGACTGTTTCTTTAGCTGATTCACAAGCTACTACATATTCAGCCTCCATGGTGGAGTTAGCAATACAAGATTGCTTAATGCTCTTCCATACTGTAGCCCCACCACTTTGGGTGAACACTGATCCAGATGTTGATTTCCTAGAATTGACATCCGTCTAAAAATCAAAGTCAGTATATCCTCTCAGAATCATATCCTGACTTGTATATACAAGCATATAGTTTCTCATTCTCCGAAGATACTTGAGAATATGTTTCACCGCTAACCAATAATCTAATCCTGGGTTGGATTGAAACCTACTGACTACTCCCACTGCAAAACAGATGTCCGATCTCGTGCATAACATAGCATACATAAGACTTCCAACTGCTGAAGCATATGGCATATGTCTCATCTCCTCAACTACTTGAGGTGTCTTAAGAGACTGTTCCTTAGACAAATGAATTCCATGTCTGAAAGGTAAATTACCTTTCTTGGAATTCTGCATACCAAATCGCTCAAGAATCTTGTCGATATAAGATGCTTGAGACATTGCTAACAATCATTTCTTACGATCCCGAATGATCTAGATCCCAAGTACATAACTTGCCTCTCCAAATCTTTCATTTAGAATTGGTTAGCTAGCCAGATTTTCACGTCCGATAATATCTTTACATCATTCCCAATGAGTAAAATATCATCAACGTATAACACAAGGAAAACCACATTACCATCAATGGTGCGCTTGTAGACACAAGGCTCATCGATGTTCTGCTCAAAGTTATAAGACTTGATCGTAGTATCAAACCTTATGTTCCAAGATCTAGATGCTTGCTTAAGTCCATAAATGGACCTTTGCAACTTGCAAGCTTTTTGCTCTTGACCTTAGGTAATGAACCCCTCTGGTTGTACCATATAGATACTCTCATCAAGATTGTCATTCAAGAATGCAGTCTTGACATCCATTTTCCAAATCTCATAGTCATAATATGCGGTAATGGAAAGAAGAATCCTGATGGATTTTAGCATGGCTATTGGCGAGAAAGTTTCTTCATAGTCAACTCCATCCTTTTGGGTATAACCATTTGCCACTAGCCTAGCCTTGAAAGTTTGTATTTTCCCATACATTCTTATTTTTCTCTTATAGATCCACTTGCAACCTATGAGTTTTACTCCATGAGATTGGTTTACAAGTTCCCAGACTGAGTTAGTGTAACATCCCGGGTTATTTTAGAATATTAGCGTAAATTTTATTTTCGTACGAGAGATCATAATCGAATGCGAGGACTATTTTTCAGTAAAATGGGACCATCTTCATGAATTGATTATAATTTTATATTGGATTAAATTTAGGATAAAATTGAAAATTATTACATTAATAAAAAAAATAAAGAAAAGAACCTAAAATGTTTCTACAATTTACACCTATATTCTAGAAACAAGTTCTAGAAAGAAACACTCACACAAGTCTTATATATATATATAACCCACACACGTGTGTTTTTATATACACCCACACACTTTGTAAACACACACAGTATACACACACACACACAGGGGCCGAAAAGGAAGAAACAAGAAACAGGCCGAGAGAGTAGAGAGGAAAGGATTAAGCCGAAAGAGAGAAAATGGCTGAGAAGAAAAAGAGAGCAGGGAAACCGAGAAGAGAGAAGAGAGAAATAGATAGAAAAACCAGAAAATGACCGAGAGAGAGAAGGGAGGGAGACCGAGAAAAACAGAGAGGGGAAAAGAAAGGAAGACCAAAACAGAGTAGAAGAAGATACTGAGAGAGAGAGTGTGTGAAACCCAAAGTTTAGATTTGATTTAATTTGCATGCTTAAGCTAAGTGGAGTGTTATTTATGCATATGGTGACAGTATGACATGGAATTTAGTATCAAATTGAATGAATTTCCAAATCTTGAAATTGGGTAGTGATGTCCGAATAGTATGTGTGACGGGGGAGGCTTGATTTTGGGTGTTTTAGAAATATTACTTAATAAGTAAATAAGCATGATTTGAGACTAATTGCATGGTATAAATCTTGATTGGTTTAAATAGAACATTTGAGAGAGATAATGAATAGAAATTTTAAAATTTGGGGCTTTTCTAAAATTTCTATTCAATGAGTTAATTGAGGTAATTATAATCATGTTAAGTTGACTGTAAATGTGTAATGAAGCTTATTTGCATGTTTAGCTTCACGAGAATTTCATCCGTAAAGGAGCTTTATGAATATGTTCATCCATTAAGTTTCTCCGTAAGTCTTAGCACCATGTTTACGTTCTAGAACGTCACTGACATTATTAAGTTCCATTAGAGAGGTTATGGGATCATATAGTATTCATGCGCATTATTTATGTTGGATTATATTTGTTAGAAATTCTAACAATGTTTTGATAATATCGTGCTATAGTTTCTTTGAGGGGCGATTACTTGGCACAGTTGTACCATGTCGCTTTTTAATGCTTGTTGTTAAGGCTGTGTGTGTGAACCCTTTCATACTTACGTTTCATGTTATTTGTATGTTTATGGCTGAAATAATATTATGGTTATGTTGAAGAGTATAGATTTCTTGTTGGATTGTTTTACAAGCTGTTGATATTACTAGTCATGAAGGTAAACTAAGTTTCGATAATGCAAACATGTATGAAGCATATATGGTAATATTGTGTTGATGAGAATAAACTCCGGATGTATGTTATTATAGTAATAAAATCCTAAGTTGATAATATTGATAATTTTCAGATTTGTATAAGTGATTTAGACTTGTAAGGAAATGAACTGAATAACGTATGAAGAGATTTAATACATTAGAACATGTTTTATGTGTGGTATGTTCGGCAATGATAGAATTGAGAGTTGGCTGTATTTTGTGTAATAAGAAGTGAGAGATTAACTTTAATTAGAAATGAATATAATAGTTAAACGCAAATGAATGGATAAGTTAAATAAATATATGTAAAGTCTTGTATTTGTTTATGTTGATTGAGTGTGTATGTATGAGTATAGGTTGTTTGTTGGATTGTTTTATAAGCCGTTGATATTATTGGTCATGAAGGTAAGCTAAGCTTTGATTATGTAGACAAGTATGAAACATGTATAATGGAAGCATATAAGCATATAATAAAGGATACATATATCATTTATTCGTAGGAATGCATGAGCATACATCTGTTTTATGATTTTCATAAATTGATAAAGAAGTCAAGAATTTTTGGAACTCAAAGTATTTTAAAAAGAAAATTTTCAAATATCTTGAAAGAAAATGTTTTCAGAAAAATGTTTTTACAGTTTCGAGAAACAGTATATGGTTTTATGTTTTTCGGGGCATGAGGTAAAAACTCACCCCAGTATGTAACTTGAGATTCAGTTGGAATTGACGGATGCAGAGGTCCGTGTGCACGCGTTAAGCAGAACTATGGTTGACAGATCCCCAAAATCCTGGTTTCAGAGCTTGGGTGGTAGCATTGATCCGCACCCCCAGTTCTAGTGGTGGCTACACCCAGTTGAGTCGTTGTCCTGGGTGTAGAGCTCTACGTTCAGTTGAGTCGTTGTCCTGGACGTAGGGCACCACTAGTTTCAGAGATGCCCGGTTGAGTCGGTTTCCTGGGCATAGAGCACACCCAGTTGAGTCGTCGACCTAGGTGTAGAGAGATGTCCAGTTGAGTCGTTGTCCTGAACATCGAGACCCTGTGATTATTCCCGGACACGTCCAGTTGAGTCGGTTTCCTGGACGTAGAGCAGTTTTAAGTTTTCAGATTTTCAGTTTTCAGTTTTTCAGTACATGATTTCAGAAACAGAATTTAGAAACAGTTTTTCAGTTACAGTTTTCGGAAAGATTTTCTAGAAAAGGGAGTTTCCAAAGTCAGATTCTAGTAAATAGTTTTCAGAAAACAGATTTTAGAAACAGTTTCCAGAAAACAGGGAATTAAAGCATGTTTTCAAAAGATAAGTTTTATTAAGAGATTTCCAAGCAGAGTTTCAGAAAATAGTTTTTAGAAAACAGTTTTTCAGAAAAGGTTTTCAGGAAGTAATTTTTTTTTTTAATAGTATTGCATAAATAAAGTTCAGTATAACTTATAGGTTATGCATATAAATCATACATTCTGGTTAATATACGAGGTGCATATAGTTGACATTGAAGCATGATATCATGATTACATTTATGTGTTTATGATTGATGCCTGTGTGTAGTACATGGTTACATAGAAGGAACAATTTGTAAGATACTAGCGTATGATTATATGGTTTCATATACTTGTTTATATAGTTAATATTAGTTTGTCGGATGTTAATAAAAAGAATCCAATTTGATGATATTTCAATGAAATAAAAGAAATGTAAGTATGATAAATAACCAAACTAGATTAGCAAATAATAAGTAGGTAAGCATTAAGATATCAGAGTAGCGCAGCGAAAACATAATAAAACTTGTCTTAGTGAATAAAGTTATGGATGTTGAATGTGTACAAGATTTTAAGTTTATGTATGAATAGTTAGAAAGACTAGTAGCAAGTAATATGGAAATAAAATGAATAAACGTTATATGGTTAAATCAGACTTTGTAAATATTTGCATGGTCACATAGACAGTTTAGGTTAATACAGAAACAAGATTCAGATCTTGTATGTGTATGATGCTCTAGGAATGAACATAGTTACTTACTGAGTCTTATGACTCACATCCCATCAGTGTATGAGTTTTGTAGGTTGGTGACCTGATCGGTCGACCACAGACACCAGAGCTCGAGGAGCCGGATAGCAGCGTTGCAGTCACCAGGTCTTGGGCGTATAAGAGTCAAGTCGTGTATAAGTGTAGTTGTAAAAGAATTTGAGTTGTATAAGTTAGTTGTAAAAGTTTTTGTTTATACGCATTTTCGGGCATGTAGCCCAGTTGTATTATGTTTTAAGATTATTATTTTAGTGTTATGTTATGTATTAGGCCCTATAGGTTGTCTGAGGTGCTGGACTTTGATTCAGGTTGCATGACTTTTAGCAAATGGCATGCCGAAATTTCGTCAGAGTTAGAGGCTTATGGAGGCAGGATTAGCCTGTCTCATGCCAGTAGCATCCTGGCTTAGGCGGGATGTTACAGTTAGAGTACATAGACTCAATCTCCAGGTTCATGGATTTGAGCCATTCCTCTTTATCAGTATTGTAGGCATTGCATTTTTGCATGTGAGTCCCTATGATGAGTCTCATTTGGATGCACTACCTTTTTAGTCGAGGAAGTTGCGGGAAACGGTTTTCGGAAGGGAATCGGCATTTTGTTAAATTTTATCCGCATGTTTAGCTCCAAGCTCGCTCGTTGGACCTCCGTTTTAAAGCACATTTGGCCTAAAAAAACCCAGAACCATTTAACCTTGTCCCAAACCCACTCACCAAACCAACACAACACCTAGCCCACCACACTTGGCCCACACGCCCAAGGCCCTCAAAATACAACCCAATTGAATTAAATATTAATTAACTAATATACCAAACTAAATAAAATATTAAAACATATACCAAATTAAATTAAATATTAATTAAGTCATATACCAAATATAAAAAAAAACATGAAATATAATCATACCAAGTTAAAATCAATCAATCAAATATTATTCCTAATTAAAAATATATTATTCCTAACTTAAAATATTGTATGCCTAATCAACACAAATTAAATATACTAACTTCCTAATCAAGCCTAAATTTGTCCCCCCTCAATCTTATATTTACCTTACTTGAAACCAAATCATATCCCTTTTTAATTAGCCAAATCACTTTCCTTGTCAAGCCTAGCCTTTGTCTATAAAAGCAAGCCAAAACCAAAGCCATCCCTCTCTCTCTCACACGGTAATACACTCACAAAATTCAAACCCTAAACACTCTTTCATCACCAACCTTTCACGTAAACAACAAAATAAAAAAACCCTCAAAGACACACAGCCCTCACGCGAGCAACCTCAGCCCATCATCACTCACGCCTAACAATCCACGCCTTTAGCCACCCTCATACACATGACCTGATCCTCACGCCCCACTACTCCAAACACACGTATAGCCCTACACTTAAGAAACCCTAAAGACACAGAACAGCCCCTCACCTCCTCAATAACGCACAAGCCTCATGCACACGTTCAACACCGCACCTCACCCTTAGCACAAACCTACAAAGCCGTGAATTCTTCCATCCAACACACTGCCCTCTACGCAATTATAAGCCACGTGAACTGCCCACTAACCAACAAAAACTCATCAACAAAATCACTACTCCACTCACGTAGCCACATTCAAGTCACGCATATTGCCCAATGTAACAGCCGCCTAAAACACTCACTGTTAGAACCGAAAATAGCCCTTTAACTGCACTTGGATAACAGCCCAAAACAGTCCCTGAACCAACATAAACAGTCCCAAAAATCGACCCAAAACAGTAGCCTAAAACACCAAAAATAGTGACCAAAATACAGCAGTAAAATGGCAGCAAAACAGCAGCCAAACGGAGTTAAAATAGTAGCATGAGCAGCGAAACAGCGAGGTAAAATGCAAACCAGTGAACCAGAAAAGTTGAGGAGCTTTAACCCTTCCGATCTCCGTGAAACGCAAGTCCGAAATTCGACAAAAACGGTTAGACCTGAGGGTATTTTTCACATCCATTTTCAGTTATATTTTTATTATTTATTGAGTTTCGTTAGCATAATTATTATGGAGTGATGCATGTTGTGGCCCTTGAATGGATAGAAAATGCATGTATTATGGAATGATGTATGTTGTGGCCCTTGAGTAAAACGGAAAATGTGTCGTCTCTTGTGGTATATAGGATGGAAACCCGAACATAAATTTCATAGCCGATTCCGAATGGACGGTAGTATGATCTGTACTCGGGATACAACTCCATGTACGACTTGAGTAAACGACGCATATTTCATTTTATGTTGTTTTGATTTGTTTAATATTCGCTACTTGATTTCCGCATGTTATTTGTTTATGTAATGATGTGATCGAGCGCATGGGCTTAGTAAGTTGGATTAAAGGTCCCCTATTTTGATGGGTTAAAATCCTTTACCAAGATGCTTTGCCGCGCCGGTTGATGTATATTCGGTTGAATGTAAGATGTGTTCAATAGGGTATACGAAGTCCGATGCTATTGTCTTTATTTTTTATATGCATTATGTGATCGAGCGCATGGGCTTAGTAAGTTGGATTAAAGGTCCCCTATTTTGAGGGGTTAAAACCCTTTACCACGATGCTTTGCCGCGCCGATTGATGTATATTCGGTTGAATGTAAGATGTGTTCAATCGGGAATACGAAACCGATATTATTGTCTTTATTTTTTATATGCATTATGTGATCGAGCGCATGGGCTTAGTAAGTTGGATTAAAGGTCTCCTATTCTGAGGGGTTAAAATCCTTTATCACGATGCTTTGCCGCGCCGGTTGATGTATATTTGGTTGAATGTAAGATGTGTTCAATCGGGTATACGAAGTCTGATATTGTTTTCTTTATCTTTGTACGTATTGTAATGAAAAGCGCAATGGGCTTATGGTGTTGGACTAAAAGGTTCTCCATTTGGGGGAATAAAAGCCTAAAAGGCTACCTTTACCACAATATTTGCCGCGTCTTTCATCTATTGATTGCATCATCTATCCTTGTCTTGGCTCGATCTATTATCATTGGTGTACCCATATCATGATAGCATTTTGGCATTATTTCTCGCGGTATATAGGATGGAAACCCGGACATAAATTTCATAGCCGATTCTGAATGGACGGTAGTATGATCTGTACTCGGGATACAATTCCACGTACCACTTGGAAAAAGGCCCACGCACGTGTGTGTCAATTCTAGATATCTTTTCTGCATCACATCACGACATGTCTATTTTAGCGTATAGTTGTCTCTTTTTACCTTATGCATTTGTATTACCTCTTTAGTTATCTATTTCCATTATGCGCTTAATTGTCTTTCCTTAATATGCATGCTTGTAAGAATGTTATTT
The DNA here is from genome assembly GCA_019454045.1 of Zanthoxylum bungeanum. NCBI lineage: Eukaryota > Viridiplantae > Streptophyta > Magnoliopsida > Sapindales > Rutaceae > Zanthoxylum > Zanthoxylum bungeanum. The sequence continues at coordinate 31,876 of SKCR01033683.1, forward strand.
GTTTGCGCTTCTGTGTCTACCAATGTGAAATTGTATGCTTCCCGTATGTCAATTTATCTTTATGCATGAATTCGGACATAGATTATATGCAAATAGGTTGTATGCAAATGTGAAAATGTGTTATATGTAAACTTAGATATAAGCTTTGTACCTATGCATGCAAACTTAGGAGTAAATTATCCTTGGAAATATATTGCTTAGGCTTGGTAAGATTATTGCACAAATCATTTTATTATAAGTGGCATAAGTAAGGGACCATTCCGAACCCAACGGTTTGAGGTCTTCCCTTGCGAGGGGTGAGTGCGGCCTTAAATCTTTGTCCCGGTTCACACCGGGTGGCGACTCCATTATTTCTCCGGTTTAGTCCCCCGCGGGCTACTCCATACTCCCAATCGGGCGGCGAGCCCGGAACAGCATGCGTCGCCCAGATCCTGTCTCCCACTGTCTTGCGACTCCACTGGGGATAGAGAATCGGCCCCGAAATAATGTCTTGTAATATTATGATTTGTGCTTTAATTAACTTTGTCTACTGTGAGTTAAAAGGGGTTTAATCAAAGGCATATTGTTTAGGCTGGGTAATGGTTTGGTGTCTTCCTTCACTCACTACCTTTCTAGAAGGAAAAGCTGTGAAGGCACCTAGATAATCATCTACTTGTAGCCTATTGTGACAAACTAATCTGGAGGACTTGTTGCTTATTCCTGTCACCAAGCGATACCATGACTCGTTGGCACATACTGTAAGGTATAAAAAAGGTGCGCTCACTTGGTCGCTCGAACCCTTGAGTGGGGAGACCTAGTTGTGGGTAATCCTTCGCCAGCGAGAGTCTTTGTCTACACTCCCGTAAACCCACGCGTAGACCGGAATTGTATGACCTATAGCAACTATTTCCTTGTGTTTGTGGGCCATCCTCATTTGGATGCAGTTGGACTTCTTGTCAGAAATACGAACTTGTTAGGCCATTTAAATTGGGACGAGTTCGTATCCTATGAGAATTGGGCCAAAAGCTTCTGAAATGTCGATAGGCCGCTATGTAGAAATTATTGCTTTATGACTGGATTATCCATTATATGTTTGTGTTTAGGAACATTATCATGTGGATACGGTTGGACTTCTTGCCATGAGATGTGAACTTGTTGGGCCATTTAAACTGGGACGAGTTCACTCCAATGACAGTTAGCCCAAAAGCTTCTAAAATGATGATGGGCCAATTTGTGTGAAAATTTTAATGAGTTGATATATTTCTTGTATCTCATGCATCTCATGCACCTCATACATACATGCACCATGTTAACCCCCTTTTGTCTTGAAAGCCATCATAAATACCCGTTGGTTAGGGAAGAGGGCAGACTTGTCAAAAGACCGAGCAGCCACCAAGAGTACCGGCAGAAGATCTAGCCCAACGGGATAGGAAACTCAATCATGCATGCATGCATACACGTAACATATTTGCATCCTTTTTGTGTTTGTTCTGTTTTGTAATAAAAGGTTTCAAAGGAGAAAAAGAGAAAGCGTCAAATGCAAGCCAACCAGAAGCAGCAACAGTACAATGTCAGCAGTCTTCAGGAATGAATCACAGAGGCGAGGCCCATATCAGTTTCAGTTGGGGGTGAGGCCTACATCAGTATCAGCTGGGGGCGATGCCCATATCAGTATTAGTTGGGGGCGAGGCCCACATCAGTATCAGCTTGGGGCAAGGCCCATATCAATATCAGTCTGGAGGCGAGGCCCATGTCAGTATCAGTTAGGGCAGAGGCCCACATCAACATCAGTTTGGGGATGAGTCCCAGGGCCGAGGCCTACATTAGTATCAGTTTGGGGATGAGTCCCAGGGCCGAGGCCCACATCAGTATCAGTTTGGGGATGAGTCCCGAGGGTCGAGGTCCATATCAGTATCAGTTGGGGGTGAGGCCCACATCAGTATCAGCTTGGGGCGAGGCCCATATCAGTATCAGTCTGGGGGCGAGGCCCATGTCAGTATCAGTTAGGGCCGAGGCCCGCATCAGCATCAGTTTGGGGATGAGTCCCAGGGGCAAGGCCTACATTAATATCAGTTTGGGGATGATTCCCAGGGCCGAGGCCCACATCAGTATCAGTTTGGGGATGAGTCCCGAGGTCCGAGGCCCATATCAGTATCAGTCTGGGGGTGAGGCCCATATCAGTATCAGTTGGGGCGAGGCCTATATCAGTATCAGTTTTGGGGTGAGGTCCGTATCAGTATCAGTTGGGGGTGAGGCCCACATCAGTATCAGCTTGAGCCGAGGCCCATATCAGTATCAGTCTGGGGGCGAGGCCCATGTCAGTATTAGTTAGGGCCGAGGCCCACATCAGCATCAGTTTGGGGATGAGTCTCAAGGCCGAGGCCTATATTAGTATCAGTTTAGGGATAAGTCCCAGGGCCGAGGCCCATATCAGTATCAATTTGGGGATGAGTCCCGAGGGTCGAGGCCCATATCAGTATCAGTTGGGGGTGAGGCCCACATCAGTATCAGCTTGGGGCGAGGCCCATATCAGTATCAGTCTGGGGGCGAGGCCCATGTCAGTTTCAGTTAGGGCCGAGGCCCGCATCAGCATCAGTTTGGAGATGAGTCCCAGGGCCGAGGCCTACATTAGTATCACTTTGGGGATGATTCTCAGGGTCGAGGCCCACATCAGTATCAGTTTAATGGGGAGGCCCACATCAGTGTCAGTTTAGGGGCGAGGCCCATATCAGTATCAGTTTGGGGCCGAGGCCCACATCAGTGTCAGTTTAGGGGCGAGGCCCTCATCGGTATCAATTTGGGGGGCGAAGCCCACATCAGCATCATGCATCCATAAATACATGCATACATATCATATACATACACTTTTTGTTTTGTATTCGCAGGATTGTAGTGGAAAAGACCACCTCATCTAGTAACGGCTCAAAAATGAGCCACATTCTCGGACAACACGGTTCAGAAATGGACCGCTACCATAACAGAGGCCGAAAATGGCGCTCCAAAATGGAGCACACAAAACAGATGCCGAAAATGGTGTTCCAAAATGGAGAAAACTCATGCATGCATGCATACACGTAACATATTTTGGCATTCGTTTTGTGTTTGTTTTGTATTCACAGGTTTTGAAGAAGAAAAGAGAAAGCGGCAAAGAACAAGCTAATCAGAAATGGTGAAAAGTACAGTATCGAATTCGAGTAATAATCTCAAGGTTGAGGCCCATTTGTGTTTGAGTTTTGAGTTTGGCACTCTGGGGGTGAGGTCCACATTAGCATCAACATCAGTTTCAGGAACAAAGCCCACAGTCAGCTCAATTCGGGAATAAAGCCCACATTCAGTGCAATTCATGAACAAAGCCCACAGTCAGCTCAGATCGGGGATAAAGCCCACATTCAGCACAGTTCGGGAATACAGCCCAGAAGAATAAAGCTCTCTCTCAATACAGTCCGGGAATAAAGCTCACATTCAACACAGTTCGGGAACAAGGTCCAGAGGAATAAAGCCCTACCTTAACATAGTTCGGGTGCAAAGCCTAGGGGAATAAAGCCTTATCTTGACACAGTTCGGGAATACAGCCCATGAGAATAAAGCTCTCTCTCAGTACAGTTCAAGAATAAAGCTCACATTCAACACAGTTCGGGAACAAGGCCCAGGGGAATAAAGCCCTACCTTAACATAGTTCGGGAACAAAGCCTAGGGGAATAAAGCCCTATCTTGACACAGTCCGGGAATACAGCCCAGGAGAATAAAGCACTCTCTCAGTGCATTCCGGGAATACAGCCCAGGAGAATAAAGCTCTCTCTCAGTATAGCTCGGGAATACAGCCCAGGAGAATAAAGCTCTCTCTCAGTACAGTTCGGGAATACAGCCCAGGAGAATAAAGCTCTCTCTCAGCACGGTTCGGGAATAAAGCCCAAAGGAATAAAGCCCACTTTCAAACCAGTTCGGGAACAAGGCCTAGGGGAATAAAGTTATACCTTAACACATCTCGGGAATAAAGCCTAAAGGAATAAAGCCCTATCTTGATACAGTTTGGAAAAAGCCTAGAGGAATAAAGCCCACCTTCAATACAGCTCGGGAACAAGGCCCAGGGGAATAAAGCCATATCTCTACACAGTTCGGGAACAAAGCCTAGAGGAATAAAGCCCACTTGCAAAACAGCTCAGGAATAAAGCCCAGGAGAAGAAAGCTCTCTCTCAACGCAGTTCGGGAATAAAGCCCAAAGGTCAAAGCATCTTAGGATAACAAGTAAGTTAAGCAACAGCTGGCGAGCCAGGTAAGTAGAAATGTATTGCATAACTTTGATAGGATTGTTCAAAGTCACACACTGCACAAGTCCCATCAAAGTGGGGGCGACTGTAGGCATTGCATTTTTGCATGTGAGTCCCTATGATGAGTCTCATTCGGAGGCACTACCTTTTTAGTCGAGGAAGTTGTGGGAAATGGTTGTCGGAAGGGAATCGGCATTTCGTTAAATTTTATCCGCATGTTTAGCTCCAAGCTCGCTTCTTGGACCTCTGTTTTAAAGCACATTTGGCCTAAAAAAACCCAGAACCATTTAACCTTGGCCCAAACCCACTCACCAAACCAACACAACACCTAGCCCACCACACTTGGCCCACATGCCCAAGGCCCTCAAAATACAACCCAATTGAATTAAATATTAATTAATTAATATACCAAACTAAATAAAATATTAAAACATATACCAAATTAAATTAAATATTAATTAAGTCATATACCAAATATAAAAAAAAACATGAAATATAATCATACAAAGTTAAAACCAATCAATCAAATATTATTCCTAATTAAAAATATATTATTCCTAACTTAAAATATTGTATGCCTAATCAACACAAATTAAATATACTAACTTCCTAATCAAGCCTAAATGTGTCCCCTCTCAATCTTATATTTACCTTACTTGAAACCAAATCATATCCCTTTTTAATTAGCCAAATCCCTTTCCTTGTCAAGCCTAGCCTTTGTCTATAAAAGCAAGCCAAAACCAAAGCCATCCCTCTCTCTCTCACACGGTAATACACTCACAAAATTCAAACCCTAAACACTCTCTCATCACCAACCTTTCACGTAAACAACAAAATAAAAAAAACCTCAAAGACACACAGCCCTCACGCGAGCAGCCTCGGCCCATCATCACTCACGCCTAACAATCCACGCCCTTAGCCACCTTCATACACATGACCTGATCCTCACACCCCACTACTCCAAACACATGTATAGCCATGCACTTAAGAAACCTTAAAGACAAAGAACAGCCTCTTACCTCCTCAATAACGCACAAGCCCCATGCATACGTTCAACACCGCACCTCACCCTCAGTACAAACCTACAAAGCCGTGAATTCTTCCATCCAACACACTGCCCTCTACGGAATTATAAGCCACATGAACTGCCCACTGACCAACAAAAACTCATCAACAAAATCACTACTCCACTCACGTAGCCACATTCAAGTCACGCATATTGCCCAATGCAACAGCCACCTAAAACACTCACTGTTAGAACCAAAAATAGACCTTGAACTGCACTTGGATAACAGCCCAAAACAGTCCCTGAACCAACACAAACAGTCCCAAAAATCGACCCAAAACAATAGCCTAAAACACCAAAAACAGTGACCAAAATACGGCAGCAAAACAGCAGCAAAACGGAGTCAAAACAGTAGCTTGAGCAGCGAAACAGCGAGGTAAAATGCAAACCAGTGAACCAGAAAATTTGAGGAGCTTTAACCATTCCGATCTCCGTGAAACGCAAGTCCGAAAGTCGACAAAAAAGGTTAGACCTGAGGGTATTTTTCACATCCGTTTTCAGTTGTATTTTTATTATTTATTGAGTTTCGTTTGCATAATTATTATGGAGTGATGCATGTTGTGACCCCTGAATGGATAGAAAATGCATGTATTGTGGAATGATGTATGTTGTGGCCCTTGAGTAAAACGGAAAATGTGTCGCCTCTTGTGGTATATATGATGGAAACCCGTACATAAATTTCATAGCCGATTCCGAATGGACGGTAGTATGATCTGTACTCGGGATACAACTCCATGTACCACTTGAGTAAACGGCGCATATTTCGTTTTATGTTGTTTTGATTTGTTTAATATTCGCTACTTGATTTCCGCATGTTATTTGTTTATGTAATGATGTGATCGAGCGCATGGGCTTAGTAAGTTGGATTAAAGGTCCCATATTTTGAGGGGTTAAAATCCTTTACCACGATGCTTTGTCGCGCCAGTTGATGTATATTCGGTTGAATGTAAGATGTGTTCAATCAGGTATACGAAGTCCGATGCTATTGTCTTTATTTTTTATATGCATTATGTGATCTAGCGCATGGGCTTAGTAAGTTGGATTAAAGGTCCCCTATTTTGAGGGGTTAAAACCCTTTACCACGATGCTTTGCCGCGCCGATTGATGTATATTCGGTTGAATGTAAGATGTGTTCAATCGGGTATACGAAGCCGATATTATTGTCTTTATTTTTTATATGCATTATGTGATCGAGCGCATGGGCTTAGTAAGTTGGATTAAAGGTCTCATATTCTGAGGGGTTAAAATCATTTATCACGATGCTTTGTCGCGCCGGTTGATGTATATTCGGTTGAATGTAAGATGTGTTCAATCGGGTATACGAAGTCTGATATTGTTGTCTTTATCTTTGTACGTATTGTAATGAAAAGCGTAATGGGCTTATGGTGTTGGACTAAAAGGTTCTCCATTTGGGGGAATAAAAGCCTAAAAGGCTACCTTTACCACGATATTTGCCGCGTCTTTCATCTATTGATTGCATCATCTATCCTTGTCTTGGCTCGATCTATTATCATTGGTGTACCCATGTCATGATAGCATTTGGGCATTATTTCTCGCGGTATATAGGATGGAAACCCGGACATAAATTTCATAGCCGATTCTGAATGGACGGTAGTATGATCTGTACTCGGGATACAATTCCACGTACCACTTGGAAAAAGGCCCACGCACGTGTGTGTCAATTCTAGATATCTTTTATGCATCACATCACGACATGTCTATTTTAGCGTATAGTTGTCTCTTTTTACCTTATGCATTTGTATTACCTCTTTAGTTATCTATTTCCATTATGCGCTTAATTGTCTTTCCTTAATATGCATGCTTGTAAGAATGTTATTTGTTTGCGCTTCTGTGTCTACCAATGTGAAATTGTATGCTTCCCGTATGTCAATTTATCTTTATGCATGAATTCGGACATAGATTATATGCAAATAGGTTGTATGCAAATATGAAAATGTGTTATATGTAAACTTAGATATGAGCTTTGTACCTATGCATGAAAACTTAGGAGTAAATTATCCTTGGAAATATGTTGCTTAGGCTTTGTAAGATTATTGTACAAATCATTTTATTACAAGTGGCATAAGTAAGGGACCATTCCGAACCCAATGGTTTGAGGTCTTCCCTTGCGAGGGGTGAGTACGGCCTTAAATCCTTGTCCCGGTTCACACCGGGTGGCGACTCCATTATTTCTCCGATTTAGTCCCCTGCGGGCTACTTCGTACTCCCAACCGGGCCGCGAACCCGGAACAGCATGCGTCGCCCAGATCCTGTGTCCCACAAGTATCTTCCCTTGCATTACGATAGGTCAATGGATCATCTATACCATCACAAGATGTAACAACTTGCACCTCACCATTTCCTAGATAGCGTTCAGGTTGTCTCACAACCCTACCACTACTCTAGGTGGTATGGTATCCTGATAAACTTGCATCTGACTTTCAGATGTAGAAGGTGTTATGTCTTTGTCAACATTTGACAATGGTGTACTGGTCGTACCAGCAAGTAACTCCCCAAGTAACACTTTACTTAGAGGTTTGAACTCTCTCATATAGTCATTCTCAAGAAATATAGCATTTGTTGACACAAATACTTTATTATCTTCTGGACTATAAAAGAATCCACCCCTAGTTTCCTTTGGATAGCCTACAAATAGGCACATCTGTGAACGTGGTTCCAACTTAGTAGTTTTGTTCTTTAGCACATGTGATGGACACCCCCATATGCGGAAATGTCATAAACTAGCTTTACGACCATTCCACAACTCTAAGGGAGTCTTAGGAATAGACTTAGAATGAACTACATTCAGGATTTACATTGTATTTTGCAATGCATACCCCCAGAATGAACTAGGTAGAGTCCTATAACTAAACATTGATCTCTTCATGTCTAGTAGGGTCCGATTTCTCCTTTCTACAACACCATTTTGTTGTGGTGTTCCAGGTGATGTGAGCTGTGAAACAATTTCATGCTCAACTAAGAATTCCTTGAAATCTCTATCATGGTATTCTCCTCCACGATCTGATTGTAGAATTTTGATGCTTTTACCTAACTGGTTCTCAATCTCAGCACGATACTCTTTGAACTTTTCGAATGTATCTGACTTGTGATGCATGAGGTAAATGTAAGTGTCCTAGACATGCCACAGGATCTCTAAGCGTGATTCATGTGTGAATAAAATCAAAAATAATGTATATCAGATGGATATTAGAAGGGTGAGGGCAATTTTGGAAATTATTGTAATAAATTTAGAATTTATTAAATTTAGAATAATGTCCAGCCTATTATCTTCTTATCTCATTGTATTTCTCTTCTCACCAATTCCCCTCAATTTAAATGAGGTTTCTTTAGAAGTATTATGTAATTGGGTAGAAGTAAGAATAGTGCTAGCGGGAGAGAGGAAAATGAGAGATTTGTTCTAGGGAAACCAAAGTATAGTACTTATACAATTCACAAGAAAGGGTATCGTCAAAGACACAATGTCGATTACAATGAAACCTTTTAACCGTTGTCATGATTAAATCCATTCGGATAATGCTTGCTATAACTGCATATTTCATTTAGGAAATATGACAGTTGGACGCTAAAATCTCTTTCCTTAACAGAAACCTTTTGGAGGATGTTTGTATGCAACATCCTGACGGTTTTGTCATGCCAAGACATGCAAACAAGGTTTGCAAGTTAAATCGATCCATTCATGGGTTGAAGCAAGCATAACGTTCTTGGAACTAGCATTTTGATGTAATCATAATGGTATATGATTTAATTCAAAATGAAGATGATTCTTATGTATATAAGAAGGTTAGTGGGAGCACACTGACAATCAATGTCTTATACATTGATGATGTATTGCTTCTTAGCAATGACATTCCCATACTAAAATCGGTGAAAACTTGACTTTCATGAAAAATTCTCCATGGAATACCTGGGAGAAGCAGGCTTTATTCTAGGAATAAAGATCTACTGGGATAGATCTAGAAAGCTGCTGACACTCTCTCAGTGTTCGTACGTTTTGATATATATGTGACCTGATGTCTCATATGCTTTGAGCATATGTAGACGCAATCAGGCCAATCCATGTGATGGTCACTGGATTGAAGTAAAGAACATCCTTGAGTATCTTGGATGAACCAAGAATGCTTTCTGAGTATATGGGGAAAGGAGAACTTGAGGTAACTCGGTTCACTGCTGTAAGTTTCCAAACCGATAAAATCGACTGTAAGTCACAATAAAGGTACATATATAGTTTGAATAACGGAACAGTGAGTTGGAAATCTTCCAAACAAGATACTGTTGCCGAATAAACAACAAGAGCGAAACATTGCTGCAGGTGAGGCAGCAAAAGAAGCATTTTTTGGATCTATAAAATTCCTAATTGGATTAGGAGTAGTTCTGTTAGCAGTTGAGCTAGGCTACAACGCTGGCTAAAGAACCGCGGTCTCATCAATGATCCAAGTATATACTTCGACTATTTCATCTGATTCGTAAGATCATACATCGTGGCGACGTGATGATCGAATAAATCGCATCAGATGATAACCTTGTAAATCCACTAACGAAAGCTATTTCTCCGCAGAAGTTTGAGCAACCCGTACATAGTTCAGGTGTTAGACACTTGAGTGATTGGCTATAGGCCAAGTGGGAGATTGTTGGATAATTATGACCCATAGCATCACTATTTGTACAGAACATGGTGTTGTTGTACAAATTGACTATGTGACAAAGGAAATTGCTCTTTTATAATTTGTAATTGGATTACCTGAATATATAAATGATAAAAGTCTTTATGATTAGTTCCGGATTAATAAGATATGAGACAATATTAATCCACAAAGGTTTAATCATTAAATATCCCTAGTCGTAGTATTATCGAGACTGGACATCGATAATGCAGAATAGGTTAGTATTACATTTGTGCGTGTTATGGAAGCGTAACGACATAGTTCTCATATATTTGGGTATTGGATACTCATGCAAGTGTAATAAGAGGTTCTGTTTACCGATGGTATGGAAACAGCTTCGCTCTGGATAGACCCATCGGAATCCCATTGGTAGTATGACTATGTGTCTATAGGAGTCCGAATCAGGGTAGGTGTATTTGGTCTTAACTTGAGACTTGCATCGCTAATACTTGCGACAATCAATATACTTTGGTTTTGGTCGTCTAGGGCTTTAACAGGTTCTGTGTATGCCTCTTCTGGGTTTACTGAGAATCGTAGTGTATTGGGTGTGATGTCAAGATGGAAGTATCACTTCAGTCATATGGAGATGATGATCACGCAGGGATACAAAACTGGTACTCTAAGTGCTATAGCCATCGGGGAAGTATGACTAGGTCATGACTTTTCGATCATAAAGAGACTAGTTGCTAGTGATCCGATATATGCTTCGTATGAGGCAGACACAACTCCAGCCCCAGGCCTAGTATGTGACATCTGATACTGGATCGTAATGCGCAATACTACGTATACTACGCCTGACAAAGATATTGTATTCCGTAGATGAATATTTCTGGAGAATTGGGTAGGCACGGTGTTTTGCTAGAAGCCAACCATGTCTTGTAAATCGATAAGTACGTGGTATCGGGTACGCACATGTTCGGATAGTCCGATGACCGTATTTACTGCCAACATATCCAGGGATCTCTTGGGTCGCATCCCAAAGATTCACCGATGATATTTGACTCGAACAATATTAATCTGGGGTTAATTAAGAGAGAGAAAATTAATCTGGGATTAATTACGGCAAGAATTAATTTGGGATTAATTATCAGAGAAAAAATTAATCTGGGATTAATTGCGTCGAGAATTTATCTAGGATTAAATTCGTCGAGATAAGAGAACGTGATTAATTTGGAATTAATCGGCAAAGTAAATTTAATGGTGAAATTGGATTTTACTATTTAATTTATTTAACTGGGCTAAAATAATATATTAGATATATTAATTGAAATTTGATTTCAATACGGAATTAAAATTGGATTTTAATTCAAGCGAATGAATTAATTTAGAATTAATTCGTAAGCGAGTTCCGTAATAATTTTGCGAGGCATTATTATTTAATTAAATTAGATTTAATTATGTTGCGACGGAAAATTCGTTTATTCGGAATAAACGAACCCGAGCCCGAAGTGTGTAGTCTCACCCAACTTGAATTTTGAATTTAAGTGTGAGACCCACCAACTTACATCACTAGTCAATCTAGTTGATGGAAGTGGTTGTGAGTATTTAAAGAAAACTTATAAACACGGGTATTGCTACAATACCCTTGGGTATCAGATACCCAAGGGTTGGTAGCATAAAACAAAAAAAAAAATTGAAAGAAAGTGGTTATCACTACCGGTTGCAACCGGTAGTTCTCAAAAAAAAAAAATTTTAAATTTTTTTTATTATATAAATTATAAAATATTAATAAAAATAAAATTATAAAAAAAATTTATTGTAACTTTTTAAAAATTTATTTTTAAAAAATACTGAAAAAATAAAATAATATAAAAAATTTATTTTTTTATAATACTGATAAAATAAAATAATATAAAAATATATTACATATTTATTGGTAAAAGTTGCACGTTTAATGCTATGGGTTGCATATTCAACGGTCATAGTTGCATGTGCGATTTTCGAGGCAGATGTAGTTGCATGTTATTGTTAAAGTTACAAGTCCAACGGTCACATTTTACATGTTTATTGCTAAAGGTTTCATCTTCGAAATATTGCATATTTATTGGTGAAAGTTGCAAGTTTAATGGCGGATGTTGCATATTCAATGGTCATAGTTGCAGGTGCGATTTTCGAGGCAGATGTAGTTGCATTTTATTGCTAAAGTTACAAGTCCAACGGTCACATTTTGCATGTTTATTTCTAAAGGTTTCACCTTCGAAATATTGCATATTTATTGGTGAAAGTTGCAAGTTTAATGGCGGAGGTTGCATATTCAACGGTCACAGTTGCATGTGCGATTTTCGATCCAGATGTAGTTGCATGTTATTGCTAAAGTTACAAGTCCAACGGTCACATTTTGCATGTTTATTGCTAAAGGTTTCATCTTCGAAATATTGCATATTTATTGGTGAAAGTTGCAAGTTTAATGGCGGAGGTTGCATATTCAACGGTCATAGTTGCAGGTGCGATTTTCGAGGCAGATGTAGTTGCATGTTATTGCTAAAGTTACAAGTCCAACGGTCACATTTTGCATGTTTATTGCTAAAGGTTTCATCTTAGAAATATTGCATATTTATTGGTGAAAGTTGCAAGTTTAATGGTGGAGGTTGCATATTCAACGGTCATAGTTGCAGGTGTGATTTTTGAGGCAGATGTAGTTGCATGTTATTGCTAAAGTTACAAGTCCAACGGTCACATTTTGCATGTTTATTGCTAAAGGTTTCATCTTCGAAGTACTGCATATTTATTGGTGAAAGTTGCAAGTTTAATGGCGGAGGTTGCATATTCAATGGTCATAGTTGCAGGTGCGATTTTCGAGGCAGATGTAGTTGCATGTTATTGCTAAAGTTACAAGTCAAACGGTCACATTTTGCATGTTTATTGCTAAAGGTTTCATCTTCGAAATATTGCATATTTATTGGTGAAAGTTGCAAGTTTAATGGCAGAGGTTGCATATTCAACGGTCATAGTTGCAGGTGTGATTTTCGAGGCAGATGTAGTTGCATGTTATTGCTAAAGTTACAAGTCCAACGGTCACATTTTGCATGTTTATTGCTAAAGGTTTCATCTTCGAAATATTGCATATTTATTGGTGAAAGTTGCAAGTTTAATGGCGGAGGTTGCATATTCAACGGTCATAGTTGCAGGTGCGATTTTTGAGGCAGATGTAGTTGCATGTTATTGCTAAAGTTACAAGTCCAACGGTCACATTTTGCATGTTTATTGCTAAAGGTTTCATCTTAGAAATATTGCATATTTATTGGTGAAAGTTGCAAGTTTAATGGTGGAGGTTGCATATTCAACGGTCATAGTTGCAGGTGTGATTTTTGAGGCAGATGTAGTTGCATGTTATTGCTAAAGTTACAAGTCCAACGGTCACATTTTGCATGTTTATTGCTAAAGGTTTCATCTTCGAAATATTGCATATTTATTGGTGAAAGTTGCAAGTTTAATGGCGGAGGTTGCATATTCAACGGTCATAGTTGCAGGTGTGATTTTCGAGGCAGATGTAGTTGCATGTTATTGCTAAAGTTACAAGTCCAACGGTCACATTTTGCATGTTTATTGCTAAAGGTTTCATCTTCGAAATATGGCATATTTATTGGTGAAAGTTGCAAGTTTAATGGCGGAGGTTGCATATTCAACGGTCATAGTTGCAGGTGCGATTTTCAAGGCAGATGTAGTTGCATGTTATTGCTAAAGTTACAAGTCCAACGGTCACATTTTGCATGTTTATTGCTAAAGGTTTCATCTTAGAAATATTGCATATTTATTGGTGAAAGTTGCAAGTTTAATGGTGGAGGTTGCATATTCAACGGTCATAGTTGCAGGTGTGATTTTCGAGGCAGATGTAGTTGCATGTTATTGCTAAAGTTACAAGTCCAACGGTCACATTTTGCATGTTTATTTCTAAAGGTTTCATCTTCGAAGTACTGCATATTTATTGGTGAAAGTTGCAAGTTTAATGGCGGATGTTGCATATTCAATGGTCATAGTTGCAGGTGCGATTTTCGAGGCAGATGTAGTTGCATGTTATTGCTAAAGTTACAAGTCCAACGGTTTCATTTTGCATGTTTATTGTTAAAGGTTTCATCTTCGAAATATTATATATTTATTGCTGAAAGTTGCAACTTTAATGGTGGAAGTTGCATATTCAATGGTCATATTTATGCGCCCTAGCACAAATATTAAGTGATCTTTTCTTAAAAATTATTTAATTTTTTGTTTTTCAAGTTTAAAATATTTGTTGCATCTTTTAAGGTTGAAAATCGATTCCATAATAAATTAATCAATTTTCTACTTATTTTAAGTGATTTTTTCTTAAATCATTAGCACAAATATTGAGTGATTTTTTCTTAAAAATTATTGAATTGTTTGTTTTTCAAGTTTAAAATATTTGTTGCATCTTTTAAGGTTGAAAGTTGCATCTTAATGGTGAAATTGCATATTGATGGTGTGAAGTTGCATGTATTGGTTATATCTAACAATTACAAATTTTTCAATATCATGTTTATTACTTCGATTCGATCTCGATTTCGTGTGTAATGATTATAAGTTAATACAATTCGCTTAAACATCACAAATAATGAGCACAGATTATTAATATTGATATCTATTTATATTTTTCGTTAATTACATATGTTAATTTAGCATGTATACGAGTTTCATACTTATTGTTTTCGCTTACAATTTTTATTCATTACGACTAGGGGTGGCAATTATTGGTAAGGATTTCGTTTAATTATTAGTATTCACAATGCTATTGAATGTTGTAATGACAAATGTATCATACTTTTGGAAATGTTTTTATTGCACCTGAGTTTATGTATAATTTTTTTGGATGATTTAATTTTTTTACTGGCTTGTTAACTAGTTTTTCATAAAATTTAGGAACCATTTTCGGTCAGAGCATGGAAGGTTCAGTGAATATTTTTGGAACCATTTTCGGACAGAGCATGGAAGGTTCAGTGAATATTTTTGGAACCATTTTCGGACAGAGCATGGAAGGTTCAGTGAGATTATTTGGAACCATTTTCGGTCAGAGGAGATCATGCATACACATAAGTTGTTCATTTTATTGGTCATATCTAACTATTATTTTTTATTCAATATCATGTTTAATGCTTCGATTTCGATCACGATTTCGATCTTGATTTTCATGTTTAATGGTTATAAGTGAATTCAAAAAGATGAAACATCACAATTGAATGAGCACAAAATTATTGGTTTTGTTACATGTTTAATAATTAAAATAACATGTTCAATGGTCTTACTTGCTCTTCAGGAACGACTTTTTCTCAAACTTTCTCTCCATGAGCTATTTCATCTCAAAAAAATAAACTTCCTCTCCATGTAAAGTAGCTGATAATCGTAAAGTAGATTAATGGAGAAAATGTTAAAGTTATTTTGAGAGCCTATAAATTCAATTATGTTGAGAATTTGTTCGTTTGACAACCGATGCACAACATTTCAAGGAATCCCATCAATATTTTTGGAACATCTTCACAAACTTGTTACGAAAACTGCACATAGTGGCCTTACTCCATATAACACTATATTCAATATTTAGATTATATGTTTGGATGCTGTAATCAATATGTACCAATATTTTTGGATGTAATCAATATGTAGCAATTACATATAATTCAACCAATATTTTTAGATGGTATAATTTTGGACAGATTTTCAGTAAATGCATACATAAGTTTTAGCTATAGTAGACATTTTTTGAGTGTAGAGAAAATACATACATAAATTTTTATATGTACAATCCATTGTGAGCAACATACAATTAAAGCAAATGTCAATCCTTTCTCCGTAAATGACATTTCTTTTTAGTGTTCTTTGCCATTCTAGCTGTCAGTTTCGAAGGTTTCACTTTTCGTGTTTGTAATGAATTCAGCTGCTATTATGTATTGTATTCTCCCACCGCTTGCAAACTGCCTTAGTAGACTGCCAAAGCACAAAAAAAAAAAAAACCCATCATACAAAATAGATGGAGCATAAAATAACCAAAAAACTGAATGATATGAATATTTGGAGAAATTGTACCATGTTTTGAATCAATGTTTTGTAATATTGTCTACATATAAGCAATTTATGTTATAATTTATATCCAAAATAGAATCATACAACAAATAAACCGTGAGTTTTACTTTTACCTCTTGAAGTAATTCTTAAAATATTCAGCGAACACTAGAAAGAGTGCTCAAGATGCATGGTGGTGAAGATAGCTAGATCAATCAAATAGAGGGGTTAGTATATGTAGCACTCAAAGCTAGTATTAGATAAAAGCTAGTCAATACTTGCACAATCCCATCTGTAGAACCTATTGAAAAGTGTTTTTCATGTTTTTCCATAAAAAAATGCAGCAATAAGAGTTTTTATTATTTCCATGGTGCAGTTAGAAACATTAAAAGTGAAGTCAATAAATATTTTCAATGAGTTTCACATGTTGCAAAATCATAGTACTCATTTGTATGAAGATGCAAATTCAAAGCTTCATACTAAAATGTTTAGAGTTCACATGCAAAATCTTTTAGTAATTCACTCTCCTAAAACACCACCACCCTATCTTCTCTCCACACAACCCATAGTCCGCAGAAGAAGAAAAACAACAGGAAAAACAGAGGAAAAAAAAGAAATGATTTACAGTGCTAATGCATTCACCAATAGAGAATTTCAAATGGAATGTCATACTGCCACTAAAAGGTTCAAAATGAAAATCAAGTGACAGTCAAAAAGTAGATTATATGACAACCTTCCTTAGAAGCATCACTTTGGCAAAGGTTCTTGCCCATAAAAACTGCCTCATTTTATGAAACCATAATTCCATTGATGCAACTAGCACCCTTCTTATGTGATTGTGGTAATTGTAACATATACTTCCACTGTCAATGAGAAAAATAAAAAGTAGATGATACAATACAATAGTTACAGAATATTCTCCATACAAATTGTCAAAATAGCAAAATAAATTAATTATACTTAGCATCTCTTCATGTGAAAGTCTCTATTTGATATAGTAGAAAATGGAAACGGAAAGTAAAAGCAATCACATAGCTTTCAGTTCAACAATACATGTATGCCTAACAAATGATTCTTGTATAAAAACAGCTGAGCTGAGGTGATACCAATCATGATGTATCTAGTTTCAGCTTTGGGACAATTGCAGACTTGAGTTCTATATGAGAGACACGTACAGCACCAATCAACCTCTCTGGTAATTCATCGGTAGTATTTGCCTACACAGAAACAAGAAAGATGAAGAGGAGACGTAGCATCATACCATTTCAAGGTCATTACAGTGCAATAATCTCTGCCCAGAGCCTCTCCACTGTAATAATGATTAAAATGTCCTCCAAAATTCTCTTTTCTGATATTCTCATTAAAAAGTGCAGACGATAGACATACCATTCAAAGCAAGCATAACAATCACCTTCAAGATGTACACAAGTAATATTAAAGCATCATCACATTGACTTCCAAATCTATTGAACACGATCTTAACATCTAGAAGTATTGTAATACAGATGCAATCAAAATAGAATATGTTTTGGTGTTTTTTTTTTTATTTCAAAATAAAATTTCATGACAGTTTGTAATCCAAATCCTAACGATAAAAAAGAAAATTCACAAATTTGATGTAATGGAAGAGCCATCGCATATGTTATAGTGCAGTTCCAATATCTCTGACAATTCCGGATGCTTGTGGTAGTGTTGTCTAATTAGCTAGGCAAGGTGTTGCTTGTATGGGCTGTTTTGTAAGAGAGCTTCGGTAGACAAAAACTTCTATAATTTATTTTAATTACATTTATTCATTTACCTAAATCTTCAATTTTTCTCAACCAAGGCTTGGGTTGCAGTCAGTAGAAAAACTTTGTTGTTCAATATAGAAGTTCTCTGGACTGAGGGGACATATGATAAGGCCATCCTAGACAGTATTGAGAATGCAATTGGTTCCAGAAGTTCAAGTTTGTGCAAGATGGAAGAACCCACTTTTAAAAACTTGAATAGTGTCGAACCATGTAATTAAGTAAAGATTATCAAACTCATTACTAGGGGCCATCATACATACCTGTACAAGGAAAGCCATATCAACCACCAACGTCGTAATTACACCAATTACAAGGCCCAAAACTCCATTAGCAATAGTAGAATATTTTATGTCGACATCAATCTATAGAAAGATGAACTATGTTAAACCATGTTAATGGTATCAGACAAGCTATTTTAAAGGAGAAAACCATGTAATACAGAAATTTCAGGAGCATTTACTTCCAAGTATTCGGGACCACGAATATAGTTACAATCAACTGCTTTTCCCAATAAACAATGGGTGCTTCCAACACTTTGGCGCACTATCCATGACCCATGCATTTTCAGTGCTTAAAAACAAGAACAAGTGCAAAACAAATTCAATAGGGAAAAAAAAAAGGATACAGAGTTTGAAGATGCAACCCATCAAGGACTGAAGGTAATGATAAATTTAAACCAGGGAGACATCATAGATACCTCAATGAAATGGTATGGCCATTACATACCTTCCTAAATGCAGTCTGTAAAATAAAAATTCTGATAATAAATAACAATAATAAACCAAAAAGGAAGAATAACTAAGTTTAAAGCAAAGAAATGAAAAAACTGAAGTGGGGTTTGTGAGGACCTTGGGGCAGAATATGACGACGGCGTTTTGGGCACCGAAAGAGACCAAATCACAAGCACCCCATGAGACGTTGTTGACAATTCAGTTGCAGCCTGCTCCTATGAACAATCTAGCCAACGGAGTGATGAGAAACAGCAACGACGTGAGTATGGGTGTTGTGAGCAGAAGGAACGATGAGGTGAAGAAGAATCTAGGTCAAATGGTTTTGAAGAGAGTGAGAAGTGAGTTGAGTGTTGAGAAACAAATATATTTGACATTTGTGACCGGTTGAAAAAGTATTTACCGGTTATTTTATCTTTTTAACTATTTAATTTTTTAAAATTTTTTTATTAAATCTGGCCGTTGGATTCACTCAAAGTGAATCCAACGGTCAACATACCCCTGGGTATGTGATACCCAGGGGTATTATAGACGCGCCCTATAAACACACTTTGATTTTGCCTTTTTTGAAAAAGAAAAATAGAAAATCAATTACAATGAATTTTTGGAATTTCATTTTGTCTCTGCCGAAAAGGCAAATGGCCATTGACTACTTTTGAAGTGGGGCCACTACTTCCCTTATAACTTGGCCGAATGAAAGAATAAAGGCTATCTGTTTTTCTTCTTTGACAAAAGGACGAAAAAGCTAAAATGAAAAAGTGCTCTCTGACTTTGCTTTTTCAATTTGGCGAGAAGCATTGAATTCTCTTTGAAATGGCCTCTGATGGTTTCCTTTGAAGGAAAGGCCAATTGGCTTCTCTCTGATTTGGCCGAAATGGCCTTTTGCCTTTTTTGAAGAATTGGCCGATAAGCCTTGTTGCTCATGGCCGATTGCTTCCTCTCTCTTGGACAAAAAATTTGTTACATTTTATTCTTGCTAGCACATAAAGGAGTCAAATGATGGTGATAGGGATACTCACTCATGAGTTAGGAAGCTTCAACATCCATAAAAGTTTTGAGCTCAACCGATCAATGTAAGTCTTCCGCAACTTATTTTTGATTTTATTCACACACGAATCACGCTTAGAGATCATGTGGCATGTCTATGACACTTACATTTACCTCATGCAGCACAAGTCAGATACATTCGAAAAGTTCAAAGAGTATCGTGCTGAGATTGAGAACCAGTTAGGTAAAAGCATCAAAATTCTACAATCAGATCGTGGAGGAGAATACCTTGATAGAGATTTCAAGGAATTCTTAGTTGAGCAAGAAATTGTTTCACAGCTCACAGCACCTGGAACACCACAACAAAATGGTGTTGCAGAAAGGAGAAATTGGACCATACTAGACATGAAGAGATCAATGTTTAGTTAATCCCAGATTAATTTTCTCTCTCTTAATTAATCCCAGATTAATATTGTTCGAGTCAAATATCATCGGTGAATCTTTGGGATGCTACCCAAGAGATCCCTGGATATGTTGGAATACGATCATCGGACTATCCGAACAAGTGCGTACCCGGTACCACGTACTTACCGATGCAAGTCTCAGATTAAGAACGTGGTAATGGGTACGCACATGTTCGGATAGTCCGACGATCGGATTTACTGCCAACATATCCAGGGATCTCTTGGATCGCTTCCCAAAGATTCACCGATAACATTTGACTCGAACAGAATTAATCGAGGATTAATTAAGAGAGAGAAAATTAATCTGGGGTTAATTGCGGCAAGAATTTATCCGGGATAAAATTCTAATAGAAGAGAGAACGCGATTAATTTGGAATTAATCGATTAAATAATATATTGGATATATTAATAGAAATCGGATTTCAAAGCGAAATTAAAATTGAATTTTAATTCGAGCGAACGAATTAATTTAGAATTAATTCGCGAGCGACTTTCGTAATAATTTTGCTAGGCATTATTATTTAATTAAATTGGATTTAATTACGTCGCGACGGAAAATTCGTTTTATCGAATTAAACGAACTCGAGGCCGAAAGTGTGTTGAGCAAGCCCACTTGAATTTTGAATTTAAAGTAGGGCCCACCAACTTACATCAAGTGTCTACTTTTGTGATGGTATCTAGTCACCTTTTTGGTGATGGAAGTAGTTGAATACATTAATTGTATTTTTCCCTCCAACACACTTTATCTTTTGGAAAAGATATACACCATTTTGTAAGTTGATTTTGGTATGGGTTTTAGAAACAAAATATCAAAAACTAAAAACTCTCTCTTCTCCTCTCATGTGGCCGAAACTCTCACTCTCTTGTTCATGATTTTTGCTTCAAAAATCTTCATTGCTAGCACATAAGGAGTCTTGTGAGGTGATAGGGAAACGCATCATTGGATTGCATTCAACATACAAAGCTTGGAGCTTCCGAAACTCAAAGATTTTTGAAATCCTATATCCACTCATTGTAAGTATTTTTCCGCAACTTCTTTGATTATTCACACATGAAATCATGACTTATAGATTCTTGGCATGTTCGAGGAACACCTACAATGGTATCATGAGCCAATTTTAAGCATGATTTGTTTTAGGGTTTATATACTTTAATTTGGGTATTTTTGCTTGGAGGTTGATTTTTCCAAATTGATTGTTTGGTTATGCTTAGATTATGATAACTTAGAGTTATGCATGATTAGATTTGAGAAAAATTAATTGGATCCATTTTTCCCAAAATATGAAGCTTGGTCGAATACACCCTAATGGATAACTCATGGTGATTTTTTGATTTTAGACCATTGGATGTGTTTAAAGCATGATATGTATGTTGATTGTTGATTTAATTAGATTGAAATCAAAATTGATTAAGATTATGCTAAATTGTCGTGAGCATGATAAGCATGGAATGAGTTGTTTTGCTTCAATTTGTGTTGGACATGAGTTGATTAATTAAAGCATGATTAATTAGTTTAATTGGTGTTTTGGAAATATTGGTTTAACTAATTAATTATGGCTATTACAGTTTAATAAAATTAATGTGAAATTTGGAATTTTTTATTAATTAAAATTAGTCTTTAATTTTGAATTGGGTTAATATTGTTGTATTTGGGCTTAATGGGCTTGGTTGGGCCAAGCTTAGTTTAGGACAATTGGATTGGATCCAAATTGGGCCTAAAACCATTCCATAATCCAAATAGAATAATTGCGCCTTCAAATATTTAATTGGGCCTAATGGGCCAAAATTGATTTTATGGAAAATGGTGATTCCTTATTGGGCTTTGGTTGCCAAAGTCCATGCCTTAAGAATTAATTAAAAGCTCATTGGACTTTAATTAAATTAACATTGGATATTAATTGGGCCTTTGAGACCCATAAAGATTGGATTTAGAATCTAAGTCTAAAAGGCACTAAAAGAAGTGTAATTATTTAATTTGGAATTAAGTTAGAATTAGTATTGAATACAAATTAAATTGGATTTAAAATTATAGTTTGATATAATTCAAGAATACGCAGTTTGAGTACTTATTCTTAAACGAGTTGGACTCGCGCAAATCAAATCGTTGTTTGAACATTGGATGGTCATTAATTCAAAGATTAATTAATTGGATTAGATTGATTGAATAAAATGCTTTGTGTGAATACATGGATGTATTGTATGAATAATGTATATCGAATGGATATTAGAAGGGCGAGGGCAATTTTGGAAATTATTGTAATAAATTTAGAATTTATTAAATTGGACCTGCGTGTCCAGCCTATTATATCTATTCTCTTTGTATTTCTCTTCTCACCAATTCCCCTCAATGTAAATGAGGTTTCTTTATTGTATTATGTAATTGGGTAGAAGTTAGAATAGTGCTAGCGGGTTTAGGAATAATTTGTTAAATATCCATCCGCATATCATTATTATTTACTTTGTGCCTTAATATTCTTTTGGAATGCATGTTTAAGGGTGTATGATGAGACCTAATCAAAGATAATAAATTGGTTGCCAATTTACGTGAAAAATCCTCAATACAATATTAAGCGTTTTCTTTCCATTGAGTGGTTCTCTCTCAAGATCCAAGATTGGCATTGGTTTGTTGGCCAAAGTCAAGATCAATGTCCATCGAGGATGTGTTTGAACCACGAAAGCTTTGTTCTATATCGTATGTCTTGGGCGGTTGTGACTTGTTGGCCAAAGTCAATGTCACTTCTAGTTTATCGACGTGGATTACGAAGCTTTCCCACTGTTAATGGGTCCCGCTTAACTGGAATCATTAATCTTGTTGAGCCAAAGACAAGGCTTAGTTGATTCAGAGGAAAAGGTTAGGAAATATATTGGATATATTGACATATATATTGTATATATGTTTCGGACTTGGAGGTCCACCTACCGGATCTAGGAATTGGATGAGATCCAATTGATCTTAGAGATCTACCTAGTTAAGTATCATACAGCTTGTTAGCCAAAGTCAAGGTTGTGTGTTATTTAACGAAATCCTAGCCCAATAGGAAACAAGGTTTCCCGAGTACTCAACAGAGGGTTAGAGGCTCACCGAAAAATAGTGGGAGGCTAGTATTGAATTTGTAATTTCGTTCAAATACTTGTCAAATACGCGCTTTCAAATTATTTTCGTCATTTTATATATTTATATTAGTTGGACTAATATTTTATTATTTTCTTGTAGCAGTTGGACTGTACCCAAAATTGTTAATTGAATAGTTGGACTATTGCAATTAAGATGGCTGGAAAGGTCAATGTTAGAGACAATATCATGGGCGAAAATGTCTTTAATGGTGCGAACTTTCCTGACTGGGATATGAACCTCAGGATTGTCCTGGGGGCTGAGAGATTGCTCTATACGATAGAGAGACCTCTTGGGCCTAAACCCGGAATTGAACAGCTGTTTGAGCTTGAGCTTTGGAAGACCCACAGTGATGACAACTCAACTGCTCAATCCGTCATGCTTGCTGCAATGACCCCACAATTTCATCGTCAAAACAAGGGATTGGATCCCTAAGAAATGATGTTGAAATTGAGGGACCTTCACCGATCTAACCTTAGATCGCAGAGGTATAAATTACAGAAGAAGCTATTTCGCTCTCGCATGTCAGAGGGTACATCTGTTGAGCACCATGTATCGCAGATGATTGCTGACATCGAACAGTTGGGACATCTAGGCATAGTCTTCGAGGCTGAGACTTCCATAGATTTTATCTTACAGTCTCTTCCTGATAGCTGGAGCGGGTTCATCATGAACTATAATATGATGAACCAAGAAAATACTCTTGGAGAGTTGATGGCAATGCTGAAAGAGGCAGAAAAAGAGCGTTTGAAGGGCAAAAAGCGTGAGGTGCACTTCGCTTCGACATCTCAGAATGCCAAGGCTTGGCCGAAGGCTTCTGGAGGTGTGAAGAAGAAGAAGAAGAGAAAGGGCAAGGCCAAATCATCAAAGTCTTCTGGGAAGGAAAAGGACAAATCCCAATATGTCTGCCTATAGTGTGGCAAATGGGGTCACTTGAAGCGTGACTGCCGTGAGTACAAGGCGCACATGAAGGAAGTGAAAGCGGGCAAGGCATCGGCTTTAGGTATGTTTATTATTGAAATAAACATGTCTACTTCTAGTTTTAAAAATTGGATTTTTGATTTTGGTTGTGGTACTCATATATATACTGATGTGAAGATCTGCAAATTAGCAGGAGACTAGCTTCAAGAGAGATCGACCTCCGAGTTGGAAATGGGACTAGAGTCGTCGTTTTGGCTGTTGGGACCTATATTTTGGAACTGCCCTCGGGGCATGTACTTAATTTATCAGACTGCTATTATGTACCTAGTTTGACTAGAAACATTATATCTGTATCTTGTTTAACCCAATGTGGGTATACTTTTTTATTCAGAAACATCGGGTGTTTTGTTTATAAAAATGATTTTGAGATATGTAGTGCTGATGTTAATAATGGTCTTTATATTTTGAATATAAATCAATCTTAAACATATAAGATGACAAACAAAAGGCTTAAATTAAGTAATAAAGATGAAGCTTAATGTGGCATTGTCGTCTGGGACACATTAACAAGACTCATATATCCACACTTTCGAAGAGTGGGTACTTGGATGGATTTGATCTAAATTCATATGACGTCTGCGAATCTTGTTTATTAGGCAAAATGCCTAAAACACAATTTAATGGTAAAGGTGCATGTGCCACCGAACTATTAGCCCTCGTTCATAGTGATGTATGTGGGCCTATGTCTAGCCAGACTAGAGGTGGATATGAATACTTCATAACCTTTACGGATGATGCATCGCGTTATGGTTATGTGTATTTTATGAGACACAAGTCAGAAACTTTTGAGAAATTCAAAGAGTTTCGACAGGAAGCAGAAAAACAGACCGGTAAAAGTATTAAAACATTACGGTTGGACCATGGTGGAGAATAATTAAGCAATGAGTTTATCGATTACTTGAAAGAGTATTGTATTCTTTCACAGTGGACTCATCCCGGAACACCTCAATTAAACGGTGTGTCCGAACGGAGAAACCGAACTTTGTTGGACATAGTAAGGTCTATGATGAGTCGCACTGAGCTACCAATTTCCTTCTGGGGATATGCATTGAACAGTGAAATACTTATTTTGAATAAGGTTCCGTCAAAGTCTGTTCAACAGACTCCATATGAAATATGGACATGAAAGAAACTGAGTTTCTCATTCCTGAAGATTTGGGGATGCTGGGCATACGTTAAACATTTGGATGGTGCCAAACTAGAACCCAAATCGGATAAGTGCCTATTTGTAGGTTATCATAGGGAAACCAAAATATATTACTTCTACCACCCACAGGAGAACAAGATATTTTTTGTTCTACATGCGGTTTTCTTCGAAAAGGAACTCCTAAATGCAGTGGTATGTGGGAGGAAAGTAGCACTCGATGAAAATCATAGTAATACTATTCTTGGCACCGATTCCTTACCGAAACACGAACAGTTCATCAGGGATGAGACTGTACCACAATCTTCTAATACACAAGAACCGCGTAGGTCGGAGAGAGTTATAAAATAACCTGAGAGGTATGGGTTTCTGATCTCACCTCACGTAGATATTAATCTTATTGAGGATAATGAGTCGGCTACGTATGAGGAAGTGATACAAGATATCGACTGCGCTTTATGGCAAGAAGCCATGAAGTCCGAAATGGATTCCATGTATACCAACCAAGTTTGGATACTGGTTGACGCACCAGAAGGCGTAAAGCCTATTGGTTGCAAATGGGTCTTCAAGAAGAAGACCGACATGGATGGAAACATATAAACGTAGAAAGCTAGGCTTGTAGCGAAATGGTATCATCAACGACATGGTGTCGATTATGACGAAACTTTTTCACCTATTGCCATGATTAAATCCATCCGGATTATGCTTGTTATTGCTGTATATTTTGATTATGAAATATGGCATATGGACGTCACAACCGCTTTCCTTAACGGAAACCTTTTGGAGGATTTTTATATGCAACAGTCTGACGATTTTGTCGTACCAAAACATGCAAACAAGGTTTGCAAGTTTAATCGATCCATTTATGGATTTAAGCAAGCATCACATTCTTGGAACCAACGTTTTGATGAGATCATAAAATAATATGATTTCGTTCAAAATGAAGATGATCCTTATGTATATAAGAGGGTTAGTGGGAGTGCACTAACATTCATTGTCCTTTACATAGATGATGTATTGCTTCTTGGAAATGACATTCCCATGCTACAATCGGTGAAAGCTTGGCTTTCATTAAAATTCTCCATGAAAGATCTGGGAGAAGCAGCTTTTATTCTGGGAATAAGGATCTACCAGGATAGATCTAGAAAGATGCTTGGACTCTCCCAGAGCTCGTATATCGAAAAAGTGTTAAAGAGATTCAACATGGATCAATCTAAGAGGGGACTGTTTCCAGGGTCACATGGCGTCTCTCTATTTAAGGACATGTGTCCTAAAACTCAAGATGAGAGACACAATATGATTCGGATCCCGTTCGCTTCAGCAGTCAGATCGATCATGTATGCCATGATATGTACGAGACCTGATGTCTCGTATCCTTTGAGCATGTGTAGTCGCTATTAGGCCGATCCAGGTGATGGTTACTGGGTTGTGGTTGAGAACATCCTTAAGTATCTTAGACAAACTAAGGATGTTTTCTTAATCTATAGAGAATGATAACTTGAGGTAAATGGGTTTACCGATTCAAGTTTCCAAACCGATAAAGACGACTGTAAGTCCCAATTCGGGTACATATTTTGTTTGAACAACAAAGCAGTGAGCTGGAAATCTTCCAAGCAAGAGACTGTTACCGATTCAACAACAGAAGTGGAATATATCACTGCAGCTGAGGTAGCAAAAGAGGCAGTTTGGATCCGTAAATTCCTAATTGGATTAGGAGTGGTTCCGTTAGCAGATGAGCTCGTTCCTTTGTATTGTGACAATAACGAGGCTATAGCGCAGGCTAAAGAACCACGGTCTCATCAACGATCCAAGCATGTACTTCGACGTTTCCATCTGATTCGTGAGATCATGCATCGTGGCGATGTGAAGATCGAGAAGGTCGCATCAGATGACAACATTGCAGATCCGCTGACGAAGGCTATTTCTCAGTAAAATTTTGAGCGACATATACATAGTTCAGGTGTTAGATACTTGAGTGATTGTCTATAGGCCAAGTGGGAGATTGTTGGACAATTATGACCCATAGCATCATTATTTGTAAAAGATTTTGTGGTTTTTGTACAAATTAACTATGTGACAAAGGAAATTGCTATTTTATCATTTTGTAATTAGATTACTTGAATATATAAATGATAAAAGTCCTTATGTTTAGTTCTGGATTAATAAGATATGAGACAGTATCAATCCACGTAAGGTTTAATCATTAAATATCTCTAGTCGTTGTATTATCGAGACTGGACATCGACAATACAGAATAGACTAGAATTGCACTTGTGCGCGTTATGGAAGCGTAACGGGATAGTTCTCATATATTTGGGTATTGGATACTCATGCAAGTGTAAAAGGAGGTTCTGTTTGCTGATGGTATGGAAACAGCTTCACTCTGGATAGACCCATCAGAATCTCATTGGTAGTATGACTATGGGTCTATGGGAATCCGAATCAGGGTAGGTGTATTTAGTTTTAACCTGAGACTTGCATCGCTAATACTTGCGACAATCAGAACGCTTTGGTTTTGGTCGTCCGGGGCTTTAACAGGTTCTGTGTATGCCTTTTCTGGTTTTATTGAGAATCGCAGTGTATTGGGTGTGATGTCAAGATGGAAGTGTCACTTCAGTCATATGGAGATGATGATCACGTATGGATACATAACTGGTACTCTAATATGTTGCAACTATCGGGATAATATGACAAGGTCATGATTATCTGATTAAAGAGACTAGTTGCTAGTGATCCGATATATGCTTCCTACGGGGCAGACACAATTCCAGCCCCAGGCCTAGCATGTGACATCCGATACTGGATCATAATACGCAATACATTGTATACTATGTCTAATAGATTATATATTCTTCGTTGAATATTTCTGGAGAATTGGGTAGGCACGGTGCTTTGCTAGAAGCCAACCATGTCTTATAAATCAGTAAGAACGTGGTACGGGGTACGCACGTGTTCGGATAGTCTGACAACCGGATTTACTGCCAACGTGTCCAGGGATCTCTTGGGTCCCTTCCCAAAGATTCACCGATAACATTTGACTCGAACAGAATTAATCGAGGATTAATTAAAAGAGATAAAATTAATCTGGGATTAATTGCGGCAAGAATTTATCTGGGATAAAATTCTAACAGAAGAGAGAACGCGATTAATTTGGAATTAATTGATTAAATAATATATTGGATATATTAATAGAAATCAGATTTCAAAGCGGAATTAAAATTGGATTTTAATTCGGGCGAACAAATTAATTTAGAATTAATTCGCGAACGACTTTCGTAATAATTTTGCTAGGTATTATTATTTAATTAAATTGGATTTAATTACGTCGTGACGGAAAATTCGTTTAATCGGATTAAACAAACCCGAGCCCGAAGTGTGTTGAGCAAGCCCACTTGAATTTTGAATTTAAAGTGGGGTCCACCAACTTACATCAAGTGTCTACTTTTGTGATGGACATCTTGCCACCTTTTTTATGATGGAAGTAGTTGAATACATTAATTATATTTTTCCCTCCAACACACTTTATCTTTTTGGAAAAGATATACACCATTTTGTAAGTTGATTTTGGTATGGGTTTTAGAAACAAAATATCAAAAACTAAAAACTCTCTCTTCTCCTCTCATGTGGTCGAAACTCTCCCTCTATTGTTCATGATTTTTGCTTCAAAAATCTTCATTGCTAGCACATAAGGAGTCTTGTGAGGTGATAGGGAAGCTCATCCTTGTATTGCATTCAACATACAAAGCTTGGAGCTTCCGAAGCTCAAAAGATTTTTGAAATCCTACATCCGCTCATTGTAAGTATTTTTCCACAACTTCTTTGATTATTCACACATGAAATCATGACTTATAGATCTTTGGCATGTTCTAGGAAAACCTACAACAATGGTATTTGGATGTTGGAATTTCAAACACTCTCACAAAACTTATGAATGCTTGAACTCTCTCTATTTTCCCTCCTTAGCACTTATGTGAATGAATGCAAAAATGTTAACCTTAGAAATGAGAGAAATGGTAGATATTATATTCTCTTACACTACCCAACTAACCTTGTCATTAAACATCTAATGCTTTCTTGCAATGGCCAACAAAAAAATTTGAATAACATACCAAAGCATAAGAAATGATAAGTTAAAGACAAGGACTTTGTCATTAAGCATCCAATGCTATCTTTCAATGGCAAACACATAAATGTGGAGGCTATACCAAAGCATAAAAATGGATTAGCTAATGACAAAACTATTAGGTGTATATATGCCACCTAATAGACATAATAAGTTGGAGAGCATGGCAAGCCTTATGGCTTTGTCTCCAAGGTAAATAAAAATCACCATCTCAAGAATGATTAAATTACCTTCAATTATGTTGTAGTAATTATCTCATAATTATTACTAACTTGATTATCTTATAATCAAATAATTCTAGAAAATATTAAGTTAAACTAATTTAACATAGTTTTCATTTTTGACAATAAATATTATTAATCTCATTAATAATATATAAATATAATGTGAGCATATAATTAGACAATCTAATTATATTAGGTTTGCTACAGTTAATCGAGCTAGCACGAAGACCAAATGAACCTACGGTTCCGATCTCCAATAATTCTGAAATATTAACTAAACTCTTTAATAAAATATTACGAATTATTAACTCCGCATTATTCCACTAAAAACTCTTGTTACCGTAGGTGGATAAAATAAACTGAACAACTTCGGTGTCCATCGATATAATCATTACATATGGATATAGTCCTTCACGAATATCTCATAAATAGAGTCTGGTCAAAAGTCTGTTAAACCCCTCTAAATATTTTGTCTCTTAAACACCATTGATTCTATAATGAAAAATTAATTTATAACAATTATGAATATAAAACTTTCTATTCGTAATAGAAAATTTGAGCGCTTAAATTGTTCAAGTCCTGAATCAACTTTTAAAAAAGATATTCTTCTTCCTCTCATAAGGATTTAATTCCATATCTATGTAAAATGTTCCCAGGTACGTACCAAACCATATCCCCAAAATACGTAGTTATTGGTCAGGAATGCAACACCAACCTCACCATAGTAAATCAAAGGACATAGCCTTTCATACAGGAGTTCGTAATACACTTAGGATTAAGATCGAATCCATATATGACCATCTATTAGATAAAATAAATTTCTTCGGTTAATGAATATTAAAAGAAATTTTTATTTATCTGAGTCCAGTCCTATATGATCTCATCATACAATGTGCCTTCATTCCCATGTCACTACATGAACGATACCGAATCAAGGTCGTCATACAAGTATAGAATGGATCGCGGCTATAGATAAACCACAAATAAAGTACCATATTTGTTTGCTCTCTATGGACTATTTAGATTACTAACTCCAGACTTAAATCCTCTTGTGCATTAAACATACACTAATTCTGAATGTACAAGAGAATCAAGGTAAACAAGACAATTGGATAATATGCGATATAAGTTAAATAACTTTTATAAAATGAGTAATGCATTATTATTATTATTACAATAATCAATTCCGTTTTACAATACATGAAGCTTTATGACATAAATCCCAACATCAGCCAGCTTATGGTTCAGGAAATTGACCTCGAGAAGTGTCAACAACTTCTCCCCACTGTGGAAGTCATTTGTACACCATTTCAAAGGGGCATGCGTACCAAGGAAGACAGTGAGATCGTTAAGGTTGATAAAGCAGGGTGACGATGAGGCTTTTAAAAGCTTTGTCGATAGGTACCATGACCTAGTACTTGTTGGGAAGTGGCCGCGAGTGCGCAGCGGAAAAATAAATAATTAAAATTATGATGTCGCTTTCCCTTTGCCCAAGACCCATTTGTTTTTATTATTCTACAAGCCTAGACATGTTACTATATATTCTAAGCATAAAACTCATAAAACATGCAAAGAACATAAACCTAAACATGCTAACTATTATAAGAACTCTAATTAAAATAAAGAAAGAAAAATACTTATTTGAACCGTAGACTCCTCCAGTCCTCCCACCAATCTACAAGCTTTTCTCGAACTCAGCAAGCTCTTCCACGTTCCAAAGAGCCACCCAAGTGTGTGGCCTCCAATGATGCACACACCAAAGCCAAAACTCAACGGCAAGACTACGCCATGAGTGCACGGGTATTTTGCCCTTGGTGCTAGCCTAGGCAAATACCTCAAAACTTTTAACTCGAGGTTCATCTAGTCAATTAGACTTAAGGATCCTCAAAATCAGTGGCTTACTCTTAAAATTTTAGAGTTGCTCACTTATATAAACCCAAGATTTGAAAGGTTTGGTGTAAAAATTTGTGAAGAATTCTTTGAGTTTATATAGTGCTCCAAAGACAACAAAAATAATTAAGAATCCGATGTGCGATAAAAACCAATTTAATTTTAGCCAATCAATCTTAATTTAGTGGTTTAATGAGATTATAAAACCTTAATAAGAGTTTGGGCCGAATTGGAATTCAAAACAAATAAAAAAAATAACAAAAAGAAAATTACTATTCATACGATACTATTCACGTGAATAGTATTTATTTAATTCCAATTCCCAAAGTGCCCCTATCGTCATTCACCAATCCCTAAGCCACTATGAGACCTCATAAATGATCTGTTCAATAATTAAACATACTAAACCATTTATGAACAATTCCTACAGCAATCATATATGTTGTTAAATATGTAATGTGCACTGTTAACCATTGATTTCGACTTTGCTGTGTGTGACCTTTTGGGTTCCGCTAAAGTTGGAGATGAAATGAATGGTGATAATTTAATCGAACATAAATTATCCTCCGATCAGATGGTCGTTCGATTTCAATGACCAAGGTTGACATCTAGAAACATGCCAAGGCCCCCAAATGAGAAGGAAATATATATACCCATTCTGTATGCGATTTACATATAATACGGTCTCTCGCCTCACTGTATCCGCACCTATTGACTTAGGGTATGGAAAGTGTCTACCCATATGGTCAAAGGTATGATGTTGATAGTGTCATGAATCGTGCTAACCCAAGAATCTCACATGATTCTTCCGCTGTGGCCACAGTCTCAAGCACTGATCATATCCTTATGACCAGATCTTTTAAACCGAGGAAGGAGAATGTCAAAGTTGTTTGATCCACACATAAGATTGTAAAGACCTCAAGTCTAAGGACTAGTCATATAATCGATACATGAAAGTTCTCACAGACACATGGGATAAACACTCCATATGAAAACTTTCGGTGGTCAGTTCAATGGACACGAGCAACTCATGCATCCATGTGATACACCAAGCGGACGGATCTCCACTAGTAGCCTATAAGATCGGCTACCCCACTTAAGGGCGGATCATATCATCATGCTAGTCTCTCCACTTTGTGAACGCCCAGATTATTCACAAAACTATGACTAGGAACATTTAAGAGTAATAATTCTCATAAGGCATAGAAGCCATCGTGTTATTACTCCAAGGGCTTTATTACAGTGTTGATGATTCATATAATTTATGTAAGACACCTATAATAAAGATTTTCATTTTATTAATTAATGAAAATATTACAAATACATGTACATATAGCCCATCCACAAGTTGGGTATATGGCATATCCCTAACAATCTCCCACTTGCACTATAGCCAACTAGTATGAATCTGGACACCATACTCTCAGGTACGTGGGTTGAGTCAGCCCTTTAGTTAGAGAATCTGTAAGATTATCTTATGTGGGTTTTTTCTCTAAAATAACTTCTTTTCTCTCAACAAACTCCCTGATGAGATGAAATCGCCTGAGTACATGCTTGGATTTTTTGTGGTACCTTGGTTTCTTTTATTGAGCAATGGCACACGTGTTGTCACAGTACATCGTGATTCCATTCTTTATCGCAGGAAGCACTTCCAGTTCCGTGATGAACTTCTTTATACAGACTGCTTCTTTAGCTGCCTCAGATGCTGCAATATATTCGGCTTCAGTGGTGGAGTCTGTTGTAGTTGACTGTTTTGAGCTTTTCCAACTGACAGCACCGCCATTCAAAGTAAACAGATATCTTGTTTGCGATCTGCTGTCATCCCTATCGGTCTGAAAGCTCGCATCGTAGTAACCAATGAATTTCATCTCAGAACAATCTCCGTATGTCAAAAACACATCCTTAGTTCTTCTCAGAGACTTGAGGATTATTTTGACAGCTGCCCAGTGTTGTTCACCAGGATTTGCCTGATGCCTGCTTGTTATGCTAAGAGCATAAGATACATCAGGTCTTGTACATAGCATGGCGTACATGATCGATCCTATTGCTAAATTATAATTGATCATATTCATACGCTCTCTATCTGAATGAGTATGTGGACATTGCTCATTAGATAATTTGATTCCATGACAAGTAGGTAAATTACCTATTTTGGAATCTTCCATTTTGAATCTTTTCAAAACTTTATCTATGTACGTAGATTGAGAAAGTCCTAACAACCTCTTAGATCTATCACGGTAGATCTTAATGTCGATGATGTAGGCTGCTTCTCCCAAATCTTTCATGGAGAAATTCTGAGATAACCATTGCTTGGTGGCTTGCATCATGGGAATATCATTCCCGATGATTAATATATCATCGACATATAATACAAGAAATAAAATAGCACTCCCACTATTTTTCCTGTAAACACAAGGCTCGTCTACATTTTTGATGAAGTCAAATTCTTTGATTGTCTCATCAAATCATATATTCTAACTTCTGGAGGCTTGCTTAAGTCCATAAATGGATCATTTAAGCTTGCATATTTTATTATGATCATCCTTAGATGGAAACCCATCAGGTTGTGTCATATAGACTTCCTCTAGGAGGTTCCCATTAAGGAAAGCTGTTTTGACATCCATCTGCCAAATCTCATAATCAAAGTGTGCAGCTAGTGCCAGTAAAATTCGAATGGACTTTATCATTGCAACAGGCGAGAAGGTTTCCTCATAGTCAATTCCTTGGATTTGTCTATAACATTTCACCACCAACCTAGCCTTATAGGTTTGGATGTTGCATTCTGCATCAGTTTTACGCTTGTAAATCCACTTGCAGCCTATGGGTTTTATCCCTTCAGGTGCATCTACCAAGTCCCAGACTTGATTCTGATACATAGAGTCTATTTCGGATTTCATGGCCTCAAGCCACTTGACTGAATCAATGTCACGCATTGCTTCGTCATAACTTATGGGATCGTCATTATCAATGACCTGATCATGTTCCTCATCAATATGGAAACCATATCTTTCAGGCTCATGTCTTTCCCTACCAGACCTTCTGAGTTCATAGCCTTGTGGTTGTTCCGTCACTGCCCTTTTGAGGGGCCTGGGGTTTAGTTCTATGTTAGTTTTTTCTTCTCGTACCTCATCGAGGTCAAGTCTACTCCCACTATATTTCTTGAGAAGGAATTCATTCTCTATAAATTTAGCATTTCGTGAGACAAATGTTCTTTGTTCATTTGGGACGTAGAACATCTATGCTCTGGAGTTCAAGGCATATCCTACAAACTTACATTTAACTGCCCTATCATCCAATTTGCTAGTTTGTGTGAGCTTGACATATGCGTCACATCCCCAAACTCTTAGATAACTAAGACTAGGAAGTTTCCCAGACCATAACTCATATGGTGTTTGACTAACAGTCTTAGAAGGAACTTGGTTTAGTAGTAGTGTTGCAGTTTCTAAAGCAAGACCCCAAAATGAAAGAGGTAGATCCGTGTCTGGCATCATTGATCGAACCATATCTAATAATGTCTGATTTCTCCTTTCAAAAACCCCATTATGCTGTGGAGTTCCCGGAGGAGTCCACTGGGAAACAATGTCATTTTCTCTCAAGTAATCTTGAAATTCGTTGCTTAAGTATTCACCACCTCGGTCAGACCTTTGTGACTTAATACTTTTATTAAGCTGGTTTTCTACTTCAGCTTTGAAGTCTTTGAATTTCTCAAAGGCTTCAGATTTGTACCGCATAAGGTAAAAATACCAATATCGCGAGTGATCATCGATAAAGGTAATGAAGTAGAAGAATCCACCTCTAGCGGTGACTGAAATTGGTCCGCATACATCAGAGTGTATGAGTTCTAATGTCTCCGTTGCACGCTGTCTTTTACCTTTGAAAGGTAATTTGGTTATTTTACCAAGTAAACAAGACTCACAAGTTCCATAAGGTTCATATTTGAAGGGTCTGAAATACCCATCCTTATGTAGCTTAGTTAATCTTGTTTCATTGATATGACCTAAGCGACTGTGCCATAGAAGTGATTCATTGAGATTATTCAAGTTAACGTTGTATATATTAGAGGTTGAACATTCTTTGTTAGTTTGTAAGACATAGATACCATTATTCAAAATACCATCTCCATATTTTATTTCATTGAAATAAATAGAACATTCATTACAACTTATTAGGCATGAAAAGCCTTTATTACATAAAGAAGAAATTGAAATTATGTTCTTTACTAGAGAAGGTACATAAACACAATCTTTTAAGTCTAAAACTAAACCATTCGGCAAAACTAATGAATAAGTCCCCACGCACAATGCAGCCAGTTTTGCTCTATTACCCATGTGTAAGTCAACCTCCCCATGACAGAGTCTCCTACTGTTTCTCAGGCCCTGCACATTATTACACAAGTGAGTCCCACAATCGGTGTCAAGCATCCAAGTAGAAGGTTCAGATTTTTGAGAATATAGTTCAATCATATACAACATACCTGAAACATTGGGCTTCTTGGCCTCTTGGGCTTCCCTAGCTTCCTTGGCTTTCAATGATCTGCAGTCTTTCGTCCAATGACCCTTCTTTCCACAAAAGAAACATTTCCCCTTTCCCTTTTTCTTCACCACCTTACCATTGGGTTTTAGGTGATCTGGAGCCTTGGCCTTGCCCTTATTTTTCTTTGGGCCTCGTGGCTTCAGGTCCGTACCCGTAAGCATGACATAGGTTTAAGCTCCGGTTTCAAGTCATTCTCTGCTTGCTTTATCAGATTGTGCAATTCTGCTAAAGTAGCTTCTTTATCATACAGATGAAACTGCATAATAAAGTTAGATAATTCTTTTGGTAAGGACTGAAGAATTAGATTTTGACATATCTCATGATCCATGATGAACCCGAGGTTGGCCAATTTTTCAATGTGGCCAATCATCTTAAGCACATGTCCATTAACAGATCTTTCCTTATACCTTGTTTGGAATAAGACACATGACACTTGGAATCTCACGGTATGAACGGAAGTTGCATACAACTCCTTCAAGTGAAAGATGATGGTTTGAGCATCCATATCTTCGTGAGCTTTCTGAAGTTCGTCCGACATAGAGCCAAGCATTATGCAAACTGCTTGCTCATCATCATCGACGTGTTTCTTCCAAGCATCAAATGTATTTTGGTCAGCATCTTCTGCGGGTTCAAGTGGAAATGGTCTTTCAATAACATAGAAAATCTTTTCTTGTCGTAAGACAATTTTAAGGTTTCTAAACCAGTCATTGTAGTTGTCCCCTTTGAGCTTATGCTCATCAAGGATGGAACAAAGTGATACTCTGTTTGCCATTTGAATGTTTGTGAAATATTTTAACCCACTTGTTAAGAGAGAATGTTAAAATTAGGAATATGTTTTCATTAATGTTTCATAATAACATGGGTTTTTAATATTATGAATTTGCTCCCACTCGATTGTTTTAAAATTTTAAGCAAATCGCATCAACCCCAATATGATGGATTTCTTGTGGGCAAGGATCCCATTATCATCATTTCATAACTCTGACTAGGGCCGGTCGTTATAAAATACGATAATTAGGTAGGTTCCCAACCAATTTATGATATAAATCATAATTCCTTGATCATTGGGTTGGGAAATAAAACATGCCATAGTTTATGCTAATCCTTGTGGACACCCAATCTTTGCCAATAAGTTATAAGACCACGCCTAAGGGTCGCTGCGTCTTATGACTCAGAAAAGTCAAACCATTGTCAATAGTACGATTTAGGGACAAATTGGTATTGGTCGGTCTGGTAAAGCCTAGTCCTGCCAATACGGTTTAAGCCCTTTGGGTCTATACTTTACAATGGGAGGCAAATTTTAGACTTAAATTATTATTGAGGATTTTAGCAAGTTTAAGTGAATAACTGTCAAATGGATTCCTCCATTGAAAATTCCCCAGAGGGAGGGTGAAGCGAACTCTCTTAAATACCCTTACCTCTTAGGCTCTTATCGCCTTGGTGACAGGAATAAACAATAGATCCTCCAAATTAGTCCAACACTTTAAATATGCTTAAGGTAAGCTTTGAGTAAATGATTATCTGGAGGTCTTCACAGCTTTTCCTTTTGGCTATAAAAAGGTAGTGAGTGAAGGAAGACACCAAACCATTATCTAACTCTAATAATACCTTTTGTTAAATTAACTTTAGTTTGGAAAGTTTTATTAACGCCTTGGTCTCACCCCACTTG
Organism: Zanthoxylum bungeanum; assembly: GCA_019454045.1. Taxonomy (NCBI): domain Eukaryota; kingdom Viridiplantae; phylum Streptophyta; class Magnoliopsida; order Sapindales; family Rutaceae; genus Zanthoxylum; species Zanthoxylum bungeanum. The sequence continues at coordinate 69,525 of SKCR01033683.1, forward strand.
TATCTTTTATAATGTCTTTTATTATAAACAAGTGATTTATATTTATTAGCCTTGAAGGTAATAAATCTCTAAGTTCATCACGGAATAATTACTTAGCTAAGGGATAAGCAACACTCTCTCTATTTCTTAGAAAGTCTCTAGATGCTTGCACCCTAAAATAATCATGCCAATTCTAATCATACATAGAATCATCAAGCATATGAGTTTTAATATGTTGTAATTATTTTAGGCATTAAATAACTTTGATTAATATTTAATTATGATATTGCATTTTATTTTATTCAAATAAATTTACTATTCACCTTTTTCTGCAGACGCGTGAACTTTAAATGTAATTTCACAATTCAAATCTTAACCAAATCATGCAAAACTTGTGCCTAAAATTAAGTTCAGGGTGTTACTTTCCAACGAGCTTTTAAACACCCAATTTCGAGTTCAAATGAGTGAGAACTAATCAAAACAAAAACGGCGCGATGATACCACTGTTGGGAAGCGGCCGCGAGTGCGCAGCGGAAAAATAAATAATTAAAATTATGATGTTGTTTTCCCTTTGCCCAAGACCCATTTTTTTTTATTATTCTACAAGCCTAGGCATATTACTATATATTCTAAGCATAAAACTCATAAAACATGCAAAGAACATAAACCTAAACATGCTAACTATTATAAGAACTCTAATTAAAATAAAGAAAGAAAAATACTTACTTGAACCGTAGACTCCTCCAGTCCTCCCTCTAATCTACAAGCTTTTCTCGAACTCATCAAGCTCTTCCACGTTCCAAAGAGCCACCCAAGTGTGTGGCCTCCAAAGATGCACACACCAAAGCCAAAACTCAACGGCAAGACTACGCCTTGAGTGCACGAGTATTTTTCCCTTGGTGCTAGCCTAGGCAAATACCTCAAAACTTTTAACTCGAGGTTCCTCTAGTCATTTAGACTTAAGGATCCTCAAAATCAGTGGCTTACTCTTAAAATTTTAGAGTTGCTCACTTATATAAACCCAAGATTTGATAGGTTTGGTGCAAAAATTTGTGAAGAATTCTTTGGGTTTATATAGTGCTCCAAAGACAACAAAATTAATTAAGAATCTGATGTGCGATAAAAGCCAATTTAATCTTAGCCATTGGATCTTAATTTAGTGGTTTAATGAGATTATAAAACCCTAATAAGAGTTTGGGCCGAATTGGAATTCAAAAAAAATAAAAAAAATAAAAAAACAAATTTACTATTCATACAATACTATTCACGTGAATAATATTTTTTTTATTCCAATTCCCAAAGTGCCTCTATCGTCATTCACCAATCCCTAAGCCGCTTTGGAACCTCATAAATGATCTGTTCAATAATTAAACATATTGAACCATTTATGAACAATTCCTACAGCAATCATATAAGCTGTTAAATATATACTGTGCACTGTTAACCATTGATTTCGACTTTGTTGTGTGTGACCTTTTGGGTTCCCCTCAAGTTGGACATGAAATGAATCGTGATAATTTAATCGAACATAAATTATCCTCCGATCAGATGGTCGTTCGATTTCAATGACCAAGGTTGACATCTAGCAACATGCCAAGGCCCCCAAATGAGAAGGAAAGATATATATACCCATTCTGTATGCGATTTACATATGATACAGTCCCTCGCCTCACTGTATCCCCACCTATTGACCTAGGGTACGGAAAGTGTCTACCCATATGGTCAAAGGTATGATGTTGATAGTGTTATGAATCGTGCTAACCCAAGAATCTCACATGATTCTTCCGTTGTGGCCACAGTCTCAAACACTGACCACACATATCAACCAGCGAACTGGAATACTACTCTAATAAGAAAATATTATTCGAGAGAGTGGCGATTCTCTGTTGTATCTTTACAAACTTCATATGTTTCAACAAATGACCCAATCATACCCTTATGACCGGATCTTTTGAACCGGGGAAGGAGAATGTCAAAGTTATTTGATCCACACATAAGATTGTAAAGACCTCAAGTCTAAGAACTAGTCATATAATCGATACATGAAAGTTCTCACAGACACATGGGATAAACAATCCATATGAAAACTTTCGACGGTCAGTTCGATGGACATGAGCAACTCATGCATCCATGTGATACACCAAGCGGACGGATCTCCGCTAGTAGCCTATGAGATCAGCTACCCCACTTAAGGGCAGATCATATCATCATGCTAGTCTCTCCGCTTTGTGAACGCCCAGATTATTCACAAAACTATGACTAGGAACATTTAAGAGTAATGATTCTCATAAGACGTGGAAGCCATCGTGTTATTACTCCAAGGGCTTTATTACAGTGTTGATGATTCATATAAGTTATGTAAGACACATATAATAAAGATTTCTGTTTTATTAATTAATGAAAATATTACAAATACATGTACATATAGCCCATCCACAAGTTGGGTATAGGGCATATCACTAACAGTACTAGATAGAGGTCGGGGCGTATGAGTCCTCAAATACGCTGGAAAGTTTTATATGAGCCTTCAAGGTAGGGAGGTTATAGTCCCACCTGAGGATCCGGGAGATACCAGACTATGCCATAGCCTTGGAGTAAGCAAGGAAGTTTCTGCTGATGGAGGAAGAGGAGAAGATCGCCCGAGGAGGGGCTACTCGGGTATCAAAAGATCCTAGGGCGGAGAATCTGCGTGATATAAGCAAGGATCAGAGAAGACTGGTCCGGAGGAAGATGAGTTATCATGAATAATGAATAAATTGTGTTAAGTAAGGATATAAATTCGCAACCTTGATACTAACGAATTTTGCTAATTCTAGATTATCACCGGGAGATGCGGTTCTGCCACTATCGCAAGACGTCACCAGCAAGTTCTGAATCAGTGAGTGGACACTCATTCCTTAAGTTGATTTTCATTTTATTATTTTTAACATCAGATATATTTTTCCGCATTTAAGACGTTAGCCGAGTTTACTTTCAAATATAGTTTGATAAAGAATGTTTTGAGAAAAGATTTAGAAATTAATGATTTCATAAACATAATTTTATGTTTTCGAGGCATGGGGGAAAAATGCACCTCAGTATGTAACTTGACTTAAACATGGATTTGTCGAATTCAGATATCGTGTGCACATGCAGTTCAGGACTAGGGATGACAAATGACTCCTAGATCCGAGATTCAAAGCCTAGAGGGTAGCATAGATCCGCACCCCCAGTTCTAGTTCAGTGGCTTGGGGGACGGCGATACGTAACGCCCCAAGACCATTAGTTTCAGGGACAAGAGTGGCATGCTTTGGGGGACGGCGATACGTAACGCCCCAATGACATGGATTTGCACTCCTGGCTCTAGTTAGGCGTATGGGGGGATGGCGGTACGTAACGCCCTCATGCATCAGGTTTTACAGAGACAGATACTAGATTTTTAGAAAAAAAAATTTCAGAGATCAGTTTTCAGAGAAAAGTTTTCTGGAAATGAATGTTTTCAGAAACAGTAATTTTATCGGATATTTTAAGAAAATATTTTCACAAAGGTTTTCAGAAACATAATTGCTTTTAGAAAGATAAGTTTACAGATAAGATTCGAATTGATTTCTAAAACATGAGTTTCTTAAAGTATTCCAGTTTTCATTGTAAAAAAATGGTTCGCTCACTTAGATAGCTCAAACGATCTAACCTCCCACTCCCGGTGTTTTATTTTGCAGGTTCTTGGAGGACGAGCTCGAGAGGATGGATACTGATGGCATTCACTAGGGAGTTGGCCCACCAGATCAAGTCAGGGATAAGTCCAGTTCGGTAAGAGTAAGAGAATGTCAAGTAACATATATGTTATACAGCAAAGGTCACATGTATATTGCATTATAAAAGTTATTGTGAGTATTGAAATGTGTATTTAAACATAGTACTTAGTATTAAGAATATTTTGCATACATGGTTGATGAGTTGGGCTATGGTCCCATGAATGTGTTTATATATATATGAGATAAGAATAGCAGTTATCAGAAGTCAGAGACTTATGGGGATAGTACGGTCTTTTCCCTACCGGCAGCATCTACCGGATTGGGGATGTTACATAGTCCTTGGCCTTTACAGCTAGCAGATTAAAACTTGAAAAAAAATAGAATCATTATCGACTCCTAGAGGAACCTAAGCCATCCCATCCACATTAAGTACCTCATTAGGCAAAGAAATAATATGAGTACATTCACCCTCCTCTATCTTATCCAAAAGAACCACAACTACTTCCTTAAAAGCACATCCTGCCACTACAACAACATTTGAAACCAATTCCAAACCCTTAGAATATATTTTTTTTGGATAAGGCAAGTATATTAACCAAAAGGAAAACCACAACAACAGCAAGGGCATACCCCAGAGAGAACAAGCTAAGGAGGATAGACCCTCTAAGCTAAACAAGTAGAGCCAAACAGGCAAACAACACTAAAAATAAAGGAAACTCAGAAAATATCATTGAACAAATGCCAAGGACGATGAAGCTATCTATTTTCATAAGATGATTTCAATTTCTACCATAAATTAGAACGTGTCCGAACAGTAAAAATAATATCACTATGAATCACACTGGGGGGCCGAAGAGGCTCGCCATGAATTCTAGCATTCCTTTCTCTAAATAAAGTAGATATTAGTTGTAAAAGAAAGCCGAACAATCAAGTGACATAACGAACCAGTATAATACTGCTCCATCCATGAGACTGTATGAGGCCAATCATGAGGGTTTTAAACAATACCACAATTAGCCAAGGTTGAAGACCAAACCTGAGAGGACTGGAAAAAAATGTGATCCACATCCTCTCAAGTATTACAATAAAAAACACATGTATACTGATTCGAAATGCCAAAGCCCATCAAATTATCCTTTTATAAAGGCCACCTTGAATCACTAACCAAAGTATGAAAACATATCTTGGAGCTGCCTTACGAAACCACACAACCCGACTCTAGCTCACCCCATAACCCCTATGCCGAAAAGCCTATCAGGCAATCCTGACTAAGAAAACTCCCATATTGTCCTCCTATCAAATCAACTCATCCTCCCTAGAACTATTAGGGACACAATCCAAAGGCACAGTACGCGCCAACTTAAGAAGAGCAGTTGATATAGCTTGGGGCCATCTCCAAGAGAACCCATCAATGAAAGAAGCCACCTCAGTGCCTTGTCCAATCCTGAATCATAAATGACTTTAGCACCCAAAGCATCTATAATTGGCCTCAAAGGATGGCAATTATCAAACCATAAAGAAGCCTTCTCTCATTCTCAATCCTGAACCGCATCTTCTATCAACCAAAAGCCAAAGACTCAAAATCTTCTTCCAACTCCATGAGCAATCCCCAGGAGGAGCAACCTCCCAAAAACTATGTACCTTTAATAAGTAAGAGGAAACCCAAATAGATCAAGAGGAGACCTATCCCGAACAAAGAAACCACAAATGCTTTATGATTGTCGCCCGATTCTAGTATTCTAAAGACTTAATCCCTAAGCCCCTTCTTCTATAGGCAAACAGACTCTATCCCAAGCCACATTCGCCCATGTAGACACTAGCTCACTTCTCTTCCATAAAAAGGATCTAAAAGTAGCCACCACCTTCCGAATAACAACCTTAGGCAAAATGAACAAAGAAGACCAATAAAACTGAATGAAGAATAGCACAGACTTGATAAGTTGAAGACGACCCGCAAATGAAAGGTTCCTACAAATCCAGCTCCTAGCACGCCCAATAATATTCCTAGTCGTTGGTTTTGGAATACGGTTGAATTCCTACAACTTAGAATACTAGCACATGTCGTATATTGGAATTGGAGTTCCAATGGTTTAAACCTGATGTACCATGAGCTTTGAAAGCTCGTATAGACGTGTGGGTATTGGTTGGACTGAATATTGAATGACTCACAGGTGATTCTTAATAGTTGGAAGTACACACCACCGTCAATAGGATTCTCCTCGAGTCGAGTAGCATATGTGATCCTTTGACTATAGGATAGCATTGATTTTGTGTGAGATCTTCCACACTTTGATGTCATGTATGTCAAAAACCTTTCATGGTCTGGCCTCTGGATGTTTGTTGTGTGTGGACTGATGTACTCATTAATCAAATACGAATCAAGATAGAATCATTCGGCCCATATGTGTACCATAAGGGTTTAGGTGCATGTCCTCCCTAGTTATCTGGGGTATGCCCTTGTGCTTTTGTTTCTTTATTTTGTTAATATATACTTACCTTATCCAAAACAATCTCAATGTCGGACCACCTAGTGTCTAATATTACTACAAGATTATTCAATAGTCGATGTCATTCTTAGCATATTTATACATCAATCTAATATGCATAATGACATATCATTAATAAAGTATGAAATGAAAATGTAGTTATCTTATTAATAAAAAAATAAAATGTACAATACATTATTTGGATTGGCACTCCAAGCACTAACTCTAACAAACTCCCGCTTGTTTAGTGCTAATTTGGATGGTACCGCAGCCCCATCTCATTCATATGTTTATCGAATACTTATGAGGTAAGGCTTTTGTAAGCAGGTCTGTTATGTTGTCTAGTCCTTGAACCTTCAAGACCACTATGTCTTTTCGTTCAATAATCGAGACTGGACATCGACTGGACATAGACAATATAGAATAGACTACTATTTCACTTGTGCGCGTTATGAAAGTGTAACGGCATAGTTCTCATATATTTGGGTATTGGATACTCATGCAAGTGTAATAGGAGGTTCTGTTTGCCGATGGTACGGAAACAGCTTCGCTCTGGATAGACCCCTCGGAATCTCATTGGTATGGGAATCCAAATCAGGGTAGGTGTATTTGGTCTTAACCTGAGACTTGCATCGCTAATACTTACGACAATCAGTACGCTTTAGTTTTGGTCGTCCGGGGCTTTAACAGGTTCTGTGTATGCCTCTTCTGGGCTTATTGAGAATCGAAGTGTATTGGGTGTGATGTCAAGATGGAAGTGTCACTTCAGTCATATGGAAATGATGATCACGTAGGGATACAGAACTAGTACTTTAGTATGTTGCAACTATCGGGATAATATGACAAGGTCATGATTATCCGATTAAAGAGACTAATTGCTAGTGATCCGATATATGCTTCGTACAGGGCAGACACAATTCCATCCCCAGGCCTAGCATGTGACATCCAATACTGGATCGTAATACGCAATACATTGTATACTATGCCTGATATATATTATATATTCTTCGTTAAATATTTCTGGAGAATTGGGTAGGCACGGTGATTTGCTAGAAGCCAACCAGGTCTTGTAAATCGGTAAGAATGTGGTACGGGGTACGCACATGTTCGGATAGTCCGACGACCGGATTTACTGCCAACATATCCAGGGATCTCTTTGGTCGCTTCCCAAAGATTCACAGATAACATTTGACTTGAACAGAATTAATCGAGGATTAATGAAGAAAGAGAAAACTAATCTGGGATTAATTGCGGCAAGAATTTATCTGGGATAAAATTCTAATAGAAGAGAGAACGCGATTAATTTGGAATTAATCGATTAAATAATATATTGGATATATTAATAGAAATAGGACTTCAAAGTGGAATTAAAATTGGATTTTAATTCGGGCGAACAAATTAATTTAGAATTAATTCACGAGCGAATTTCGTAATAATTTTGCTAGGCATTATTATTTAATTAAATTGGATTTAATTACGTCGTGACGGAAAATTCTTTTAATCGGATTAAACGAACCCGAGCCCGAAGTGTGTTGAGCAAGCCCACTTGAATTTTGAATTTAAAGTGGGGTCCACCAACTTACATCAAGTGTCTACTTTTGTGATGGACATCTTGTCACCTTTTTGGTGATGGAAGTAGTTGAATACATTAATTATATTTTTCCCTCCAACACACTTTATCTTTTTGGAAAGGATATACACCATTTTGTAAGTTGATTTTGGTATGGGTTTTAGAAACAAAATATCAAAAACTAAAAACTCTCTCTTCTCCTCTCATGTGGTCGAAACTCTCCCTCTCTTGTTCATGATTTTTGCTTCAAAAATCTTCATTGCTAGCACATAAGGAGTCTTGTGAGGTGATAGGGAAACTCATCCTTGGATTTCATTCAACATACAAAGCTTGGAGCTTCCGAAACTCAAAGATTTTTGAAATCCTACATCCGCTCATTGTAAGTATTTTTCCGTAACTTCTTTGATTATTCACACATGAAATCATGACTTATAGATCTTTGGCATGTTCTAGGAAAACTTACAACAATGGTATTTGGATTTTGGAATTTCAAACACTCTCACAAAACTTATGAATGCTTGAACTCTCTCTATTTTCCCTCCTTAGCACTTGTGTGAATGAATGCAAAAATGTTAACCTTAGAAATGAGAGAAATGGTAGAGATTATATTCTCTTACACTACCCAACTAACCTTGTCATTAAACATCTAATGCTTTCTTGCAATGGCCAACACAAAAATGTGAATGCCATACCAAACCATAAGAAATGATAAGCTAAAGACAATGACTTTGTCATTAAGCATCCAATGCTTTCTTTCAATGGCAAACACATAAATGTGGAGGCTATACCAAAGCATAAAAATGGATTAGCTAATGACAAAACTATTAAGTGTATATATGCCACCTAATAGACATAATAAGTTGGAGAGCATGGCAAGCCATATGGCTTTGTCTCCAAGGTAAATAAAAATACCATCTCAAGAATGATTAAATTACCTTCAATTATGTTGTAGTAATTATCTCATAATTATTACTAACTTGATTTTAACATAGTTTTCATTTTTGACAATAAATATTATTAATCTCATTAATAATATATAAATATAATGTGAGCATATAATTAGACACTCTGATTATATTAGGTTTGCTACAGTTAATCGAGCTGGCACGGAGACCAAATGAACCTACGGTTCCGAGCTCCAATAATTCTGAAATATTAACTAAACTATTTAATCAAATATTACGAATTATTAACTCTGTGTTATTCAACTAAAACTCCTGCTACCGTAGATGGATAAAATAAACCGAAAAACTTCGGTGTCCATCGATATAATCATTACATATGGATATAGTCCTTCACGAATATCTCATAAATAGAGTCTGGTCAAAAGTCCGTTAAACCCCTCTAAATATTTTGTCTCTTAAACACCATTGATTCTATAATGAACAATTAATTTATAACAATTATGAATATAAAACTTTCTATTCGTAATAGAAAATTTGAGCGCTTAAATTGTTCAAGTCCTAAATCAATTTTAAAAAAAAGATATTTTCCTACTTCTCATAAGAAGGAGTTAATTTCATATCTATGTAAAATATTCCCAGCTACACACCAAACCATATCCCCAAAATATGCAGTTATTGGCTAGGAAAGCAACACCAACCTCACCATAGAAAATCAAAGGACATAGTCTTTCATACAGGAGTTCGTAGTAAACTTAGTATTAAGATCGAATCCATATATGACCATCTATTAGATAAAATAAATTTCTTTGGTTAATGGATATTAAAAGAAATTCGTATTTATCTGAATCCAGTCCTATATGATCTCATCATACAAGGTGCCTTCATTCCCATGTCACTACATGAACGTTACCGGATCAAGGTCGTCATACAAGTATAGATTGGATCACGGCTATAGATAAACCACAAACAAAGTACCCTATTTGTTTGCTCTCTATGGACTATTTAGATTACTAACTCCAGACTTAAATCTTCTTGTGCATCAAACATACACTAAGTCTGAAGGTACAAGAGTAATCAAGGTAAACAAGAAAATTGGACAATATGCGATATAAATCAAATAACTTTTATAAAATGAATAATGCATTATTATTATTACAATAATCAATTTCGTTTTACAATACAAGAAGCTTTAGGACATAAATCCCAACATCAGCCAACTTATGGTTCAGGAAATTGACCTCGAGAAGTGTCAATAACTTCTCCCCACTGTGGAAGTGCTTTGTACGCCATTTCAAATGGGCATGCGTACCAAGGAAGACAGTGAGATCGTTGAGGTTGATGAAGCAGGGTGACGATGAGGCTTTTAAAAGCTTTGTTGATAGGTACCATGACCTAGTACTAGATAGAGGTCGGGGCGTATGAGTCATCGAATATGTTGGAAAGTTTTATATGAGCCCTCAAGGTCGGGAGGTTATAGTCCCACTTGAGGATCTGGGAGATAGCAGAGTATGCCATAGCCTTGGAGTAAGCAAGGAAGTTTGTGCTGATAGAGGAAGAGGAAAAGATCGCCCGATGAGGGGCTACTCGGGTGCCAAAAGATCCTAGGTTGAAGAATCTGTGTGATATAAGCAAGGATCAGAGAAGACTGGTCCAGAGGTAGAATGAGTTCAGCCCGATGCCTCAAAATAATCCAATGCAAGAGAGAATGCCACTTATCCAGGTCGCACATGTTTTTGGAGGGACAGTGTACACCCCCATGAACACCACTTTCCCAGATAGCTCTAAAAATCCAGGATAATGGCCTATTGACGGAGCCCGACCCAAGAAGGTTTCCGATTGAGAAGAGAGACAACATGGCTTATTGTGTGCACCATAACATGAGTGGACATACCACAGAAAGATGTAGAGACCTGCAGAAGCAGATGGAAGACTTGGTAAGGAACAACTACCTAAATGGGTGCATAGACCATGCTACATGAAGTCTAAGCAGCGCCGATAGCAACAGTCGTCAGGAATTAGTCGAAGAGATAATATGCCAGGTGTACTTGATCAATTTCCATAGTGCCTCATGATTATTATGCTCATTTAGTCGCTTTCCAAACTCGTTATGATATGAAGGGTGAACCATCTAGGATTGAGTTATTGAATGGAATGCAATGTCAAGAGTTGGAGATTGATGGGTTTCTCTAAACCCTTGATGCTAACGTTGAACAAGTTCTTCCTAGATAAATTATGGCTATTGTTCAACCTCCCAGTCTTCTGGTTCTGCAAAGAGCTTGGTTCAGAAGGACATTGTTAAGAATTATTCAAAGATGCTGAAAAATATGTTTTCAATAAAGCCTTGTTTAGTAAGATGTACAGTAGATCCCCTGAATATGAATAAGACTTTCCCTTTCTTAAATAAAAACTTGTCCATCTATGCTTGTTTATTATTTGAGTAGGAAAAGCATGTTTAAAATTCTTATGAGATACTCCTGATTCGGAACACATGAAGAGATGTAAGGCATGTGGGAAAAGTGTGCACCTCTGTGACACGCCAATCACTGGTGTCATTATCAAACCTCCGGGATGGAACATTAAAACCCAATGACTTGCATCTTTGAGGAGTATAACATGAAGACATATGTGGCATTTGGTGCATCGGGTATCCAAAGCACGCTCGGCAAATGAGTCGGTGTGGCGTTCGATGCCTCAAGGTAATCATAGCACGTATGGATAGTGAATGGCTTCGGTATTATGGTACCTATGGGTTTACATAGCGTGGGGAGGGATAATTCCCCCACGGTGTTTGCCACCCATTGTTAGAGGTGCATAGCACAGGGAACACCGATGGGTATCCCTGGAATTTGTGGCCTCGGAAGGTGTATAACACTAGGAAGACCTGAGAGCCTCCGTGATATTTGTAACCTCGGGGTAAGCCTAGCACGGGGAGGGACAATGCCCCCATGGCATTGGCCATCCCATTTTGGATCCGTATGAGCATAGCACGGGGAGGGCCTGAGGGTCTCTGTGGAATTTGCAGACTCGGGGCCTGCCTAGTATGGGAAAACTCTCATAGTGTTGGCCGCCCCCTCGATCCATAGCTCGGTTCTCCGAGACATTGGAATGTAAGGTTAAAAATTATTTTTTTTGGGTAGCATAGGACAAGATGTTGTCTCAGGCCCCATTGCTGTTTCTTTTGGGTCAATACGGGGTATGTGATACATCACCATGTTGTACTTGTCATGTTTTTGTCCTGGTTTTTATTTTGATGGATGACACAAAGTGGACACCATTTCCAGTCTCCATAGCGATTACCGAAGGTTGAAAATCTTCTCTCGCGGTTAAGTCTTGGATAGAAATTAAATGGCTCGGGGCTGCATTCGTTCTTCCGAGGTCATGTTGATGGCACAATAAGGGTACATTCCCTTGTGGACAGTTTATTTGATAACTCAAGGCTGCATTCATTCCGTTGAGGCCATATTGATGGCACGAGGAGGGTACATTCCCTTATGGCTAGTTTATTTGATGGCTCGGGGTTGTATTCGTTCCGCCGAGGCCATGTTGATAGCACAAATAGGGTATATTCCCTTATGGTATGTTTATTTGATGGCTCGGGGCTGTATTTGTTCCGTTGAGGCCATATTGATGGCACAATGAGGGTACATTCCCTTGTGGCAGGTTTATTTGATAACTCAAGGCTGAATTTGTTCCGCCGAGGCCATATTGATGGCACAAGAAGGGAACATTCCCTTGTGGCCAGTTTATTTGATGGCTCGGGGATGCATTCGTTCAGCCGAGGCCATGTTGATAGCACAAAAATGGTATATTCCCTTGTGGCAGGTTTATTTGATGGCTTGGAGCTGCATTCATTCCGCCGAGGCCATGTTGATGTCACAAAAAGGGAATGTTCCCTTGTGGCTATATTACGGCGTTAGCTCGGGTTACGTCCCACTGAGGCCATGTAATGGTTCGTAGGCATGGGGCTGGGGTTTCTCCGCCATGGCCAAGTGTTGATGGCACAAAGAGGGAACATTCCTTTACAGCCAAATTATTATGTTGGCTCGGGGTTGGGTTACGTCTCACCGATGCCATGTTGTGGTTCATTGGAATAGGGCTGAGGTTTCTCCCCCCATGGCTAAATATTGATGGCATAATGAGGGAATATTTCCTTGTGGCCAAATTACTATGTTGGCTCAGGGTCGGGTTACATCCCACCGATGACATATTATGGTTCATTGGCATGGGGCTGGGATTTCTCCCCCAAGACCAAGTGTTGATGGTACAAGGACGGAACATTCCTTTGTGGCCAAGTTACAGCATTAGCTCGGGATCGGGTTACGTCTGACCGAGGCTTGTTATGATTTTTTGGCATGGAGTTGGAGTTTCTCCCCCACCACGACCATATATCAAAGTTACTATACCGGATCGGGGCCGGGTAAGTCTGCAAAAGTCCCTTTCGGTGTTGGTGGCATGAGTATGGGAGAAGACCGGGTAAAGGTCACTCTATTTTGAAGAAGTACAAAGCTTGTTAAGAGAAAGTGTTTCAAGAGTGGAATTATTTGGGGTTTAGGCATCAGAGTTTGTTAGTGGCGTGATCCCTTAGAGGAATGAATGGATTAATTATGCGGAAAATGGAAAGTTAAGTGTTTATTAATTAGGATCCCCTCGGTCAAGCGACCTTGCAGTCTTTGGGCCTGACCCCCTATGAAAGGGTACTCGTCAACAAGTCTTTATTTGTGGCCATGAGATATACCATCTGTAGCATGGAAAACAGAGTCAGTATAACAAAAAGGGTAAAAATAAATTATAAGGGAGAAGTTCGATTACCTTTGAGAGGGACCTACATGATCTAGTGACAAGGTCCTCAAGCGAGAGACCTTTATACTCCATGGCCTTCTCCAAGTCTACGGAATCTGCCACATGATTGAAGATTGGGAGGAGGTGGGCGACCTTGTCTCTCACATCCTCAGTAAAATTATTAATGCCCAGCAGCGGGGTCCCTTGGGGAGGGACTGTTGGGGCTTTGCCCTTTTGGGCTGTTATTTTCCTCCTCGGAGCCCTCTCCACAGTCTCCCCGGGCTCATCATCCCAATCTGATGATAGAGTCTTTTTCTCTGTTGGGGGGAGCAATTGCGGCTTGGACTGGTATGGAGGTGCTTGTAGTCTGAAAGTCCGGGTGGGCACGCGCAGGTTTTTTTGAAGGGGTCGTGATTATGATGGATGGTGGGGTACTTGAAGGCCCTGGTGACGGTGCGGCAGTGGAATGTGCAGACTTCCGACTAGCTTCTGGCGGGACAGAGGGGTAGTCATTTGGGGTCAGGAGCTATTGGACCTGCCCTGGGAGGCCCGTAACATCTCTTGGGCGCACTGGAAAGGAGTTCGGGAGCAAGACATTCCTATAAAGAGAAGGAAACACTTAGAACAAAAAGAAGAAAGAGAGAAAAGTAAAGAGAAAGAGGCAGACAACAAATGTGAAGTTAGCAGGTCAGTCAGAACCTACCAGCCTGCCTCGACTAGGGTGGTGGAGCGCTCAGGATTAGGCCAAATTCGGCCAAGGCGTTGGAGTTAACGAGGTCCATGTAGTAGCCTATCAACTCCATCGTTTTCCTTACCTTGGCTCGGGTCTCATGGTGGACTCTAGGGAGATCCCCCCAACATGCTGCAGAAGGTTCAGAGTTTAGAAATTGGTTAAGTTAGTAAAAATGAATTCAGAGGCCGGGTCGGGAGAAACTCACAAAATTAATATCCTTCACCTTAGTTTAAACTAAACCACATAGAGAAAGTTTCTCATCACGAAAGAACCTCATAACTTCATCTTGTTTCATAGGGTCATTGAGACCCCGGATATTCCAACAACCAAAAATCATTAAAATATATATAAGATGAGAAACCCACCCAAGCAAATCATCACCGTCTACCCTCTCTCGGGGATTGTCATTTCTGACTCCTCTTACCTACCGGGCCCTTCTTAGGCTTGCTACCATAATACAGCTTATTTTTCTCCAAAGCGTCTTTAGCCTTAACAGCTAGCATGTTGTCATTAGGAAGGGGCGAATCACAAACTGAAACAAGCAGAATCTCAGCTAAACCATCCTCGGAAAGATCCTTAACATGCATTTTGCAATAAAAGTGCATTCACCCTCCTTCATCTTATCCACAGCCTCCACAACAACTTCCTTAGAAGTATCAACTGGCATAGAAGTAATTGCTAGAACCGATTCAAAACTATTAGAAGAACACTCACCCAGAATAAAAACCCTATCAGCAGCATCACCTAAAATCTCAACCCCACTAGGCTTAGCCGAAATAGCCAAAATCCCAGCTTTACCACTCTTTTTCTTAGAAACCGAAATCCAAGCACCATGTCTATTCTTATCTACCTGAGCCGAAACAGCTGCACCAAAAGGAGTGGTGGTCTTAGGTACCCAGGTCTGTGGTGGTTTGCTCTCCTCCCTCCTAGGACAGGAATTCAGAGAATGACCAAAAACCTTACAAGTAGAACATTTCACAGGAACCCATACAAATTCGGCCCTAACTCTTAACCACATACTATTCGAACATTGGAAGTCAAAATCCTCAACCGGATCCTTTCTAGCATCAATCTCTACACAAACCCGGGCATAACCAAGTCGTTTCATAGATAGAGTGATATGATCAGCATGAAGAGGGCAACCCACTACACTAGCCACAAAACTAAGGCCCTTAGTAGTCCAAAACTCAAAAGGTAAATTATAAAGGCGAACCCAAATAGAAACTTTGTTGATGTCCTCTTTAGTCAAAGGTAGACTCGGTTGCCATGTTTAAGAACCAAAGGTCTATTCGCCATATGATAAGGGGCTCTATCCAGGACCACACAAGCTTCTTGAAAGCTAGCAAATTTGAATAGGAAAAAATCGTTATACGAGGTTAGGACCTCACGTAAGCTTAACTTACCCCAGATCTTGTGAGCAATAAAATCAACAATATGAAACGAGAGCCTCTTCCCCACAAAATAACCAACTAACGTGTTACGCCAAAACACACTTCCTTCTTCTGCAATCTCCAAAGAAAGACTCACCTTAACCCATCCATCAATAAAATTGGGTTAAACATAATGCAAAGCAACTACATCCGAAGTCGGGACAAAAGTATCACCACCATTGGAACCATTTAACACTTTGGAATAACTAGGGCTGCCACCTACACCTAGATATAGAGACTTGGACAGATTAGAAATCACCCTCTCTGCACCTGTGCAACTACCGACACCATCCCCAATACTTCCCAAAACCGGACGAGCCACAACCTGAGCACTCTCGCACACGGCATCATCAGACACTGCAACTGGAACAAATTTACTCACTGTCGTAGCAACAACAGCCCCCCTAGACCCATTCACGGAAACAACACCCTGTCCCACGGCATCACCGGGACTAACAACAAAAGCATCAACACCCAAATTCACTGCCTTAACAACACCAGAAAGGGAAGAAAAAATAGACCACTTCTTTCTCAACATCGGGCGAGCCACAACTTGAGCACTCACGCACACGACATCATCAGACACTGCAACATGAACAGATTCACTCATTTCCGTAGCAATAATAGTCCCCTCAATCCCATTCACGTGTACAACTATCTGACCCACGGCAACACCGGAAATTATAACAGCATCATCAGCGCCCAAACTTACTGCAAAATAGCCTCATTATATAAGGGACACTATTCCTTAATCTCTAATTTGTAGAGAAAGAGAGAGAAACGTGAGGGTAAGAGAAAGAAGAAGAATAAGAGAAGCAAAAGAAGAAAGAGGGAATAGGGAAGAAGTAGCAAATAAGAGAGAGCAAATACCAGTAAGAAGGAAAGAGAAAATAACAAGAGAGTTCAGTACGTATAGTGACATAGATAATGTATCTTGGAAATAGCAGCGTAAGTGAAGACCTTAGAGTGATTGATTAAGATTAATGGACCGTAAGGCATGGAATATTTGATACAGCTTCCAGCGGTACAAATGATAATTCTTCCTTCGAGTAACCCTACTTCAGTGAGTACATAGACACTCAACCAGAAATGGGAAACATATGTATACCCCTCGACTTGGAGTTTAGCAAGGATTTGAAAAAGTAAGGGAGATCATTGGATAGGATGGATGAATAATGAAATAACTAGATAGTTGAACAAAATAACAGATAAACCCCAAGAAAGTGAAGGTTCCAAAAAAGTAAGGAATTAAAGTAAGCAACATATAGCAACACAAAAGTAAGATACCTGATTTATACAGAGTTTCCCATAGTTTAGACACCCAACTTATTTGGAATTAATAAAAGTATAGTATCCAAGCCAAGGAATTGGTAACGATGCCATAACATGTATTAATATATGGAGTTTCCAAGGAAGTGCGGACTTAAGAGATCCAAGAAAACGAGATAAAGAGGAAAGTCAAGTAACATAGCAAAATTTAGAAAGGAAAAATAATAGTGAGAGTACAGTAAGAGTTTAAGAGTGCATGAGCCTTATGGAGTCTTAGTAGGAGGTAGTATGATAAATAGTTAGAGGTAAATTACGAGTAAAGCTGAAAGAGATAATTCAGATGGTTTTAATGAAAGTACCTAAGTCTGAGAGCTAACACCAGATATGCAGATAAGAGAATCCTAAGCTCATGGATAAGCAGCACGTGCAACCGCAGTAAAGGTAATTCGTGAGAACACCACAACCAAAAAACTCCAGGACGAGTCCCACCCTCCCAGTCCCATCAGATAATAACCACAAAGATGGACCTCGATGTTCGCCTTGAGATACTCCTAGAAACAAGTGTATGTATAGTGAAATGAGATTGAAATGTAAAGCCTTTGAGTACAATACAAGAGTAGAATGGAAGAGAATAATAGCCATAAGTGAGAGATTTAAAAGAAAAGTTATCTTGTTGAAGCGATGAAAAGATAAAGAACTAGTTTGGTAGTGACAATGATATAAAAGAATAGTGTTAGAATGGCTAGAGACATGTAGAGATGATATCCTTCTGGTAAGGAAATATAGATATAGATCACGAAACTTCCAGGTATAGAAGAATATCCGAAGAGAAGTTAATAAGGTCAATAAGTCAAAGGTTTAGAAGTGGAACTGTCAAGATATAGCGACCATAGGGAAAATATTGAGTAAGCGATGACATGAGTGTGTAACAACAAGATTTCTCAGTATTGGAATGAAACTAAGGTTCTGTTACATCTTAACTCACGTAATCAAAGGTGAAGTAACCAGCCATAATTTAAGTCGACCTAATCACCACGGGTTTGGGATTGGCGTTGGCCACAAGTATGGGTGATTTTATACTTGTGTAGTATATTATGAAAATGGAAAAGACAAGTTATTATAGTGCTAATTTTAGTACATTGGGTGAGTTATCAAGCTATAATTCACGAAAACGATCATGGGATAAAGATGGAAGTTACAAATTTGTGAGTATTTGAATAATAACATCCAATAGAGCAAACTAAGAAAGCAATAAATGAGGGAAATACCCTAGCATATCACCAGATAAAGCTCAGCTTAGGAACCTTGTTTCTAAGTCATTAGCCGAATAAGGAATATTCCAAATAAGCTACCTAGAATTAATCTTCCCAATACAAGCCATTCAGTAAATAACAATAGTTAGCAAGAGATACAAGGAGAATTTGATATTGTATTATGAAGTGCTAAGCTCCATAGATAACTAGAGAAGTGAGAACTTGGAAGAACATAACCCATAAGTAGATGAAGCTTAGTGAGAAAATAGAGAGTTAAATAGTTAAGATATGAAGATGGATATTGGTTTGTGATGTGTAAGCAGCGCTAAGGGAGTATACATGAGATTATTCTTTTATATACTTGCATTAGAGTGGAATCAGTACACTCAAAAGGCTTAACCACGAAATAACACTAGTATTTCTAGAAAAGTTCGATAGTACCTGTTAGGAAGAACAAGACGGAGACAAGTAAAGTAGGTCATAGCTAGAAATTGAAGAATGAGATTCCTGTAAGGCATGACAGTATTTGTAGCTTGACAGTAGTATTAAGTATCTAGTAGAACTCTTACGAAGCAAGGACAAGGAATTTGCCACTCAATTAAGGATTTAAGAGGTATCATGCTTGAAACAGATATTAAGATAAGAAGAAGAGTATTGCATACTTATGAACTTAAGAAATAGAGTAAAGTATCAGTGCATGTAGACAGAAATAGAGTACCTTCTAGGTTATGATATAATTGAAGGAGTGAAGTAGAGAATGAGTATGTAGACGGTTAAAAGTTGATGACCTAAGACATAGCATGTGAATCATGTAACTTGCGACAAGATGTTCAGTATCGAGAATTTAACATCTAGATAGACTCCAGAATTTCAGAATAAAAGAGGATTTGAGGACGAATCATATTTAAGGGGGGAAGAATTTGTAATATCCGGTGAACCTGATGACTCTTACGATACCAGAGCCTGATGACTATGATGATTCGGAGGCATAGTACTTGATTTAAATCATGTTCGAGCAAGCACGTGCTCATAAAATGGCATTTAGGACATTCAGAAGATTCCTTGAAATTTTGACGAGGAACTTAGTTTACGTTCCACCTCGAACAACTTTTATTAATCGGATCGTAAATTTTATGAATTTTATGTCATCGGAAAGCTAAGACCGAGACCTACAACTTCCGCGTTGAATATTTTTCCAAATCCGAATCATAAATAAGTCAAAAATTACAGTTTCCTTGACTGCTACAGTAATTTCGAGAATATACTATATTTATGTGATGTGGCAAATTTTGAGCCACTCACTTCATCACAAAATCAGCCTCTTTGTCTATAAATAGCAAACTATTCATTCATCTCTTTCAAACAAAAAAAACGTGGATGGGGCTTCAATGGAAGTCTTCAATTTTTCTTCACTCTCAAGTGCATTTTGTGAGGAAATGTGATGAATTTTAAAGTTTTTCTTGAACAAGTAAGCTTCTTCTCCTTCTTTCTTCTTCTTATTTTGGAAAATAAGTATGCATTCTTCACTTGAATTTTCCCACCCATAAACCCTACAAAATTGGGGCTTTGTTGCTTGAAAGGATTGAGTACAAATTAGGCATCAAGACACGTTTATGATGTTGTTTGGTGTAGTTTATGCCTAAGTTTGGATAAATAATTCCAATGTGGAAAATGGGTATGTGGCCAAATTTCTTAACATATTGGGGGAGTTGCTTTTGTTGACTTGATGATAAATTATTAAAGTTCATGCATTAAAATATGTTATAGCATGATTTTAAATTGTTTGGAGTTAATAACTCAAAGGTGAATAGTTAAAGTCTTTGGCTTATTTTGTATGAATGTGTTGGAAAGGTATGTTTTGTGAATTGATAATATTTTTTAATGGTTGGTGATGAGAGTAATAAGAGTTGCTTGTGTGAAAATTAAATAAAGTTAAGAGAGTGGTGAAATTGGTATGTTGGGCAGTAAATTTTAGTGAAGTCACATTCCGGACAGGCTGTAATGATTTACTTGTAAGTCAAGTTTATGATGTCCAATTGATGAAGCGTAAATTTATAGATAACCTAGACATATAATATAGTAACATATCCAAAATTTAGAATTTTTGGACTTAAGATGAGACCGGTCCGAAATTTTGAAGTCGGGCTATCTGCTGCCCCCGTGCCCAGTTTTTCCAGTTGCATAGTCCCTGAACTTCAGTCCATAACTTGAGTTCTAGGAATCACAATCAGGATCCGTAAAAGCTAACATAAGATAGACACATAATCGAGTATTCTATTAAAATTTCAGCCCCAAATTCAACCCCGATTAAGCGCACCGAATTTTCAAAGTCAGTGTTGGTGCACTGAAATTTCTGGAAAGAGGGCAGAATATGGATTTTGTGAAGTAGCTTGTGAGATCCTCGAACGATCGTAGTAAAAATTGTTAGACCACCCTAAATGTTAGTAACATAGCGCGGATGAGTTATCATGAATAATGAATAAATTTTGTTAAGTAAGGATATAAATTCGCAACCTTGATACTAACAAATTTTGCTAATTCTAGATTATCACCGGGATATGCGGTTCCGCCACTATCGCAAGGCGTCACCAGCAAGTTCCGAATCAGTGAGTGGACACTCATTCCTTAAGTTGATTTTCATTTTATTATTTTTAACATCAGACATACTTTTCCGCATTTAGGACGTTAGCCGAGTTTACTTTCAAATATATTTTGATGAAGAATGTTTTGAGAAATGATTTAGAAATTAATGATTTCAGAAGCATTATTTTATGTTTTCGAGGCATGGGAAAAACGCACCTCAGTATGTAACTTGACTCAAACATGGATTTTTCAGATTCAGATATCGTGTGCACACGCAGTTCGGGACTAGGGATGACAAAAGTCCCCTAGATCCTAGATTCAAAGCCTGGAGGGTAACATAGATCCGCACCCCCGGATCTAGTTCAGTGGCTTGGGGAACGGCGATACGTAACGCCCCAAGACCATTAGTTTCAGGGACAGGAGTGGCATGTTTTGGGGGACAGCGATACGTAACACCCCAATGTCATGGATTTGCACTCTTGGCTCTAGTTAGGCGTATGGGGGGACGGCGATACGTAACGCCCTCATGCATCAGGTTTTACAGAGACAGATACTAGATTTTTAGAAAAAAAATTTCAGAGATCAGTTTACAGATACAGATTTCAGGAACAGTTTTCAGAGAAAAGTTTTCTAGAAAGGAATGTTTTTAGAAACAGTAATTTTATCGGAGATTTTAAGAAAATATTTTCACAAAGGTTTTCAGAAACATAATTGCTTTTAGAAAGACAAGTTTACAAATAAGATTCGAATTGATTTCTAAAACATGAGTTTCTTAAAGTATTCCAGTTTTCAGTGTAAAAAAAAACTGTCCACTCACTTAGATCGCTCAAACGATCTAACCCCCCACTCCCAGTGTTTTATTTTGCAGGTTCTTAGAGGACGAGCTCGAGAGGATGGATACCGATGGCAGTCATTAGAGAGTTGGCCCACCAGATCAAGTCAGGGATAAAGTCCAGTTCGGTAAGAGTAAGAGAATGTCAAGTAACATATATGTTATACAGAAAATGTCACATGTATATTGCATTATAAAAGTTATTGTCAGTATTGAAATGTGTATTTAAACAGAGTACTTAGTATTAAGAATATTTTGCATACATGGTTGATGAGTTGGGCTATGGTCCCATGCATGTGTTTATATATATGTGAGATAAGAATAGCAGTTATCAGAAGTCAGAGGCTTATGGGGATAGTACGGTCTATTCTCTGCCGGTAGCATCTATCGGATTAGGGATGTTACAGAGTCCTTGGCCTTTACAGCTATCAGATTAACACTTGAAAAAGGAGAATCATTATCGACTCCTAGAGGAACCTCAGCCATCCCACCCACATTAAGTACCTCATTAGGCAAAGAAATAATAAGAGTATATTCACCCTCCTCCCTCTTATCCAAAAGAACCACAACTACTTCCTTAGAAGCACATCCTGCCACTACAACAACATTTGAAACCAATTCCAAACCCTTAGAATATTTTTTTTTGGATAAGGCAAGTATATTAACCAAAAGGAAACCACAACAACAGCACAAGGGCATACCCCAGAGAGAACAAGCTAAGGAGGATAGACCCTCCAAGCTAAACAAATAGAGCTAAACAGGCAAACAACACTACAAATAAAGGAAACTCAGAAAATGTCATCCAACAAATGCCAAGAACGATAAAGCTATCTATTTTCACAAGATGATTTCAATTTCTTCAATAAATTAGCATGTGTCCGCACAGTAAAAATAATATCACTATGAATCACACTGGGGGGCCGAGGAGGCTCGCCATGAATTCTAGCATTTCTCTCTCTCCAAATAAAGTAGATATCAGTTGTAAGGGAAAGCCGAACAATCATGTGACATAACGAACCGGTATAATACTGCTCCATCCATGAGACTGTATGAGGCCAATCACGAGAGTTTTAAACAATACCACAATTAGCCAAGGTGGAAGACCAAACCTGAGAGGACTGGAAGAAAATGTGATCTACATCCTCTCTAGTATTACAATAAAAAACACATGTATACTGATTCGAAATGCCAAAGCCCATCAATTTATCCTTTTATAAAGGCCACCTTGAATCACTAACCAAATGATGAAACATGTCTTGGAACTGCCTTACGAAACCACACAACCTGACTCTAGCTCGCCCCAGAACCCCTATACCGAAAAGCCTCTCAGGCAATCCTGACTAAGAAAACTCCCATATTGTCCTCCTCTCAAATCAACTCATCCTCCCTCGAGCTACTAGGGACACAATCCAAAGGCAAAGTACGCGCCAACTTAAGAAGAGCAGTTGATCTAGCTTGGGGCCATCTCCAAGAGAACCTATCAATGAAAGAAGCCACCTTAGCTGCCTTGTCCAATCCTGAATCATAAATGACTTTGGCACCCAAAGCGTCTATAATTGGCCTCAAAGGATGCCAATTATCAAACCATAAATAAGCTTTCTCCCATTATCAATCCTGAACCGCATCTTCCATCAACCGAAAGCCGAAGACTCAAAATCTTCCTCTAACTCCATGAGCAATCCCCGTGACGAGCAACCTCCCAAAAACTACGCACCTTTAATAAGTAAGAGGAAACCCAAATAGATCAAGAGGAGACCTATCCCGAATAAAGAAACCACAAATGCTTTATGATTGTCGCCCGATTCTAGTATTCTAAAGACTTAATCCCTAAGCCCCCTTCTTCTATAGGCAAACAGACTCTATCCCAAGCCACATTCGCCCATGTAGACACTAGCTCACTTCTCTTCCATAAAAAGGATCTAAAAGTAGCCACCACCTTCCGAATAACAACCTTAGGCAAAATGAACAAAGAAGACCAATAAAATTGAATGGAGAATAGCACAGACTTGATAAGTTGAAGACGACCCGCAAATGAAAAGGTCCTACAAATCCAGCTCCTAGCACGCCCAATAATATTCCTAGTCGTTGGTTTTGGAATACGGTTGAATTCCTATAACTTAGAATACTAGCACATGTCATATATTGGAATTGGAGTTCCAATGGTTTAAACCTGATGTACCATAAGCTTTGAAAGCTCGTATAGACGTGTGGGTATTGGTTGGACCGAATATTGAATGACTCACAGGTGATACTTAATAGTTGGAAGTACACACCACCGTCAATAGGATTCTCCTCAAGTCGAGTAGCATATGTGATCCTTTGACTATAGGATAGCATTGATTTTGTGTGAGATCCTCCACACTTTGATGTCATGTATGTCAAAAACCTTTCATGGTCTGGCCTCTGAATGTTTGTTGGGTGTGGACTGATGTACTCATTAATCAAATGCGAATCAAGATAGAATCATTCAGCCCGTATGTGTACCATAAGGGTTTAGGTGCATGTCCTCCCTAGTTGTCTGGGTATGCCCTTGTGCTTTTGTTTCTTTCTTTTGTTAATATATACTTACCTTATCCAAAAAAATCTCAATGTCTGACCATCTAGTGTCCAATATTACTACAAGACTATTCAATAGTCCATGTCATTCTTAGCATATTTATACATCAATCTAATATGCATAATGACAATATCATTAATAAAGTATGAAATGAAAATGTAGTTATTTTATTAATAAAAAATAAAATGTACAATACATTATTTGGATTGGCACTCCAAGCACTAACTCTAACAAACTCCCACTTGCTTAGTGCTAATTTGGATGGTACCGCAGCCCCATCTCATCCACATGTTTATCGAATACTTATGAGGTAAGGCTTTTGTAAGCAGATTTGTTATGTTGTCTAGTCCTTGAACCTTCAAGACCACAATGTCTTTTCGTTCAATAATATCTCTAATTACACTGTATTTCATTTCCACGTGCTTAGACTTGGAATTCATCTTCGACCCCTTATCTTGCGCAATGGCTCTGCTATTATCACAGTACAATGGGATCAAATTTGTAATACTAGAAACAACGCCAAGTTCTGTGATAAAATTTCTAATCCATACAACTTCTTTAGCAGTTTCTGAAGCCGCTATAAATTCCTCCTTAGTGGTAGAATCAACTATTAAGCCTTGCTTTGAACATCGCCAACTAACTGCACCACCGTTAAAGGTAAATATGTATCTTGATGTAGATTTTATATCATTTGGATCTCCCTAGAAGTCGGAGTTTGTACAATATTTAACTTATAGCTCATATTCTCCATATATCATAAACTTATCCCTAATACCCTTAAGATATTTCAGGATATGTTTCAAGGCTGTCCAATGATCATTACCTGGATCAGATTGATATCGGCTAGTCACACTGACGCTGAAAATGATGGCAGGTCTTGTACATAGCATAACATACATTATGCTTCCAATACAAGAAGCATATGGAAAGTTAGAAATTCTAACTCTCTCTTCCTCAGTCTGAGGTGTCATTTTCTTCGAAAGATGTATACCGTATCGGAAAGGTACATTTGCTACCTTGCAGTTGGTAAAACTGTACCTTTGTAACATTTTATCTATGTAAGTCGATTGCGATAACCCTATAAGCTTCCTAACTCTATTCCGATA
The DNA here is from genome assembly GCA_019454045.1 of Zanthoxylum bungeanum. NCBI lineage: Eukaryota > Viridiplantae > Streptophyta > Magnoliopsida > Sapindales > Rutaceae > Zanthoxylum > Zanthoxylum bungeanum. Next base: position 94,741 of record SKCR01033683.1, read on the forward strand.
GAGCCTTATGTTGGTCTCTAAGACATTATCTAAGATCATATAAGCAATGAAATAATGTGAATACGAAAGTAAGAATAGCGAAATTAAACTTACTTTGATCAGATTTAGGATGCGTCAAATACAAAAAAATGTTCCTCCAAGTTTCGGCCAAGCTCCACTTTTGGGGATGAAATTCAAGTTCCAAGCTTTTGAGTTGATTCCAAGCTTTTGGGATGGTTTCCATATCACCTTGTTTTGATTTCTTGTGTCTGCTAGCACTTAGAAATTTTTGCAACAAAAACTTCTTATTCTTCCTCCTAGTTTCGGCCAAGAGGAAAGAAAATTGATAGAGTGTTTTTGCTTCAAAAAACCGTGAGTGAGTGAGAGAGAATGAAGTGAATGAATTGTGTTAATTGAATTCAAAAATCAAATGATATACCAAATCTAAAATTTTGGTAAAAGTCTTCCATCATTACACACAAATGTGTTATACAAGTCATCATCATTCTTTCACCAAAACCCATCACCAAAAGTAATTAAAGTGACAAGTGATGTGACAAGTGATATGACATGTGGGCCCAACTTGATTCAAAATCCGAGTGGGCCCGCAACACATCCCGGGCTCGGGTTCGCTAATTCCGAATTAACGAATTTTCCGTTGCGACGTAATTAAATCAAATTTAATTAAATAATTATGCATAGCAAAATTACTATTCACGTCTCTCGCGAATTAATTCTAAATTAATTCGTTAGCCCGAATTAAAATCCAATTTTAATTCTGCGTCGAAATCTAATTTCGTGTAATATATCGAATATATTATTTTATCGATTAATTCCAAATTAATCGTTCTCTCTCTTCAAATAGTATTTTATCCTAGATAAAATCTCTCCGTAATTAATCCCAGATTAATTATGCTCGAATCATACGTCATCGGTGAATCTTCGGGAAGCGACCCAAGAGATCCCTGGATATGTTGGCAGTAAATTCGGTTATCGGACTATCCGAACACGTACGTACCTCGTACTACATTTTTACCGATTTACGAGACATGGTTGGCTTCTAGCAAAGCATCGTGCCTACCCAATTCTCCAGAAATATTCTTAATGGAATATATAATCTTTGTCAGGCGTAGTATACGTAGTATTGCGTATTACGATCCAGTATCGGATGTCACATGCAATGCCTGGGGCTGGAATAGTGTCTGCCCCGTACGAAGCATATATCGGACTACAAGCAACTAGTCTCTTTAATCGGATAATCATGACCATGTCATATTATCCTGATGGTTGCAACCTATTTCGAGTACCAGTTCTGTATCCCTACGTGATCATCATCTCCATATGACTGAAGTGATACTTCCATCTTGACATCACACCCAATACACTACGATTCTCAATAAACCCAGAAGAGGCGTACACAGAACCTGTTAAAGTCCTGGACGACCAAAACCAAAGCGTATTGATTGTCGCAAGTACTAGCGATGCAAGTCTCAGGTTAAGACCAAAAACACCTACCCTGATGCGGATTCCCATAGACACATATTCATACTACCAATGGGATTCCGCGGGGTCTATCCAGAGCGAAACTGTTTCCGTACCATCGGTAAACACAACCTCCTATGACACTTGCATAAGTATCCAATACTTAAATATATGAGAACTATGCTGTTACGCTTCCATAACACGCACAACTGCAATACTAGTCTATTCCGCATTATCATTTATATATTTAAGTAATCAAATTACAAAATGATAAAATGTAATTTCATTGTCACATAGTTAATTTGTACAAAAACCACAATGTCTTTTACAAATAGTGACGCTATGGGTCATAATTGTCTAACACCTTATACCTAGTGTATAGGAAGCTTCACCCATATCTTTCATGTAGAAGTTCTTGAAAATGTAGGCTTTCATACTTTGCATCATCCTATATCATTTCCAATGATAATGATGTCATCTACATACAAAACTAGAAAAACTACCATGCTCTCACTCACTTTCTTAAAAACACACGGTCATTCCTCGTTCTTGATGAAACTAGATAATCTAATTATCTCATCAAAACGACGATTCCAACTTCGGGATGCCTGTTTAAGTCCATAAATAGAATTCTGGAGTGTTGGGTTTTCAAAAGGGTGTGCTTCCAGTGCAGTATATAAGAGTTCCTCTTATTTCTACGAAGCTACGGGCCTCAGACTGTACTATCTTGTTGAGCGTATTATCGAGCGTGCCAAGAGTTGGAGTAGTATGGTGCTTTCCTATTCGGGCCAACTTCAGCTCATCAAGTCGGTATTGTTCTCTATTCAAGTGTATTGGTCCTCCTTGTTCGTCCTGCCTAAGTCTGTTATTAGGAAGGTGAAGACGACTTTAAGATATTTTCTATGGAAATGTAGTAAGCTTGCTTCTTCAGGAGCGAAGATGGCTTGGTGTAGATTTTGTTTACCTTTGGAAAAAGGGGGTTTGGGGATTAAGAGTTTGGAAACTTTGAATAGAGCGGCCATTGTTAAGCATTTATGGTTTCTTTGCTCTATTCATGTCTTTTTTTGGTTTATCTAGGTCTGATCTTACCTATTGCGTGGGTGGAGTTTTTATGAGGTGTCTTGTCCTTGAGATTGTTCGTGGAGCTGGCGGAAGATTTTGGGTCTTTGATTTTGGGCTCGTCGGAAGATGAGTTTTAGGATTGGGAATGGTGAAAAGGTTTTGTTGTGGTTTGATAATTGGCATCCACTAGGTCTGATTGTGGATACGATGGATGAGAGAGTCATTTATGACTCTGGCTTGGATAGGCTGGCTACAGTGGCTACTATTATCACATACGCTTCTTGGCGTTGGCCTCCGATTAGATCTGTAGCCCTTCTTGAGTTGGCTCGCTCCCAACCTTTGGATTGAGTTCCTTGTAGTATGAGGGATGATGAGTTGGTTTGGGAGGACAATTGTAGAGGTATTTTTTTAGCTAGAAGTGCTTGGAATGCTATGAGGATGATAGTCACTTTGGTGCATTAGCATCAGATTGTTTGGTTTCGTAAGGTTATCCCACGTCATACTTTTCTACTTTGGTTGACTAATCAATGTGGCGTTTGTACTCAGGCAGGCTGATATGTTTCGGTATTTCTGCCTACTCGAGATGTGTCATTTGTGGTTGTTCTAGGGAGGACTTAGATCACATTTTCTTCAAGTGCTCTTTCTCTTCCTGGGTTTGGACGACTGTGTTGGCTATGTGTGGTTTAGATTAGAGCTATCGAGTTTGGTTGCAGGCTGTTGAGTGGATGGATCAGTACACTTGTGGCTCCTTATGTCATTTAATTATTCGACTTTCGTTTGCAGCCTCAGTTTACTACATCTGGAGTGAGAGAAATGCTCGTCCCCATGATCAGCCTCATCACCCCTTTAGTGTTCTTCTCATAGATATTGTGTTTTCTGTTCGGACGCTTGCTAGTTTGTTACGAATGGTGAAACCATCTTATGATAATAAATAGCTTCACCTTTCTTGGCATTTGTCTGATGATATCTTTTGACGTACTTGTTTCATTTGTAGCTTTTGGCTCTTATTGCTAGGAGAGCTTGTCCTCTCTAGTTGTCTGGGGTATGCCCATGTTCTTTGTATCTTTTTTATTAATATACTTACCTTATCCCAAAAAAAGCACCAACTCTAACAATGTCTGCTATGATCGTGTTTTGTTCAAGTCCTATACGGAAGCTGCGGACAAGAAAGTGATGTTGGGTGACTCCCACACCACTATGGTTGATGGGACTAGTGACGTGGAACTGAAGTTCACCTCTAGGAAGACTGTTATTCTCAATGATGTGTTGCACACTCCTGAGATTATGAAGAACTTGGTTTCAGGTTATCTCATGAATAAGGCTGGGTTTACACAAATACTTGGGGCTGATTTGTATACTTTCACTAAAAATAATGTTTATGTGGGAAATGGTTATGCTACTGATGGAATGTTCAAACTCAATGTTTCTATTAGTAAAATTGATTCTTCTACTTACATGTTGTGTTTTTTAATGTTTCGCATGCTCGACTTTGTCATGTTAATAAACGAATTATTAAGAACATGAGTAACTTAGGTTTAATTCCTGAATTATCACTGAATGATTTTGAAAATTGTGAATTTGTGACAAAATGCTCTCAACTCATATGCCCGAGTAGGGGTTTCGTAATCTTTCAGGACATGATGATGCTTTGAGTTGCGAAGCCAATAAGCCTGTTTTTCGAGAACTCGATATAGTTTCGCATGTTTCGCCGATTCACCAGATTGGGCTCACTACTGCACTTCCGCTGCGACAATGACTTCAAGTTCCAGTTCTAGCTCATTAAAATCTGTCTCGGGTCAGGCGAGACTTAATCCAGCTAATAGAATACACAATTCTATGTCTAATGGTCACTCCGGCGAGCTCTTTGGCTCTGGCGATAAAAGCACATTGGCTCCAATGTGCACACCAGGTAAGGGTGGCAAAAAAGCCCACGGCCCGGCCCGGCGGGCTTTGGCCCGGCCCGCGGGCTTAAAAGCCCGGGCCGGGCCTTAAAATGAAAGCCCGACCCGGGCCCGGGCCCGGGCCGGGCGTTCCTATTTCGGCCCGGGCCCGGCCCCGGCCCGGGCCAAAATTAAAAAAAAAATAATAAAAAAACATAAATATATATATATTTTAATATGTTTGTATCATTTTTATTTATTTTTAGTATTTAAATTGTTAATTTATCAATAAAATTTGTGATTTATTTATAAATTATCTTTATATATAGTGTAAATATATTTTATATTTGTATTTTTTTTAATTTTTTTTTAAAATTCGGGCCTAAAAAAGCCCTGGCTCAAGCCCGGCCCGTAAGGCACCCGGGCCGGGCTTTTCACGGGCCTGGGCTTTTTTTGAGTTGGCCGGGCTAGGGCCGGGCTTGTAAAAGCCCGGCCCCGGCCCGGCCCATTGCCACCCCTAACGCCAGGTCACGCTATTTCAGACTTCGGTCCCGGATCCAGAGAACCTTTGGTTTCTTGTGGTCAGAGCAACCAACTGAGCTCTGTCTGCTCACCGCTCATCAATGTGCTTCCCACGGGGTGGTTATCATGTCTTTCTAGGCACATTTTGAACACCGGAATAGGGTTATCAGCCAACCAGACCTCCAGATTTGAGATGCTTGGATCTGGGTTTGGTCTTTTTGAACATGGTAGCTTCATGCGTGGAGGTAGTAACCTTAGTGCTTGTCGTGTTTTTGCCGCTTCCTTTGATAGCGGAGGCAGTTTGGTGGTGGGCCCAGAGATTGCAAGTGTGAATATGAATAGGGGCAGAATCTGTGGTGAAGACGCGAATGAGTTGAAGAGGTTGGAGAATGACTTGTCTAGCCTGGGTTGCTTTAGTGAGGCTTTGTGTATTTTTGATAAGGCTATAGTTTCAGCCCCGGGAAACGCATCGGTTAAGAGTTATAGAGCGGCGACACTTACGGGTTGGAGAGTATTGGGGAGGCGGTGAAGGATTACGAGGATGCGGTGAATGGTGTGATTGGTGCCCCTAGTTATGCCCATGTGTTGAATGGATCATATTATGATGATAGATGTTTGCCCACCTCAAATTTAGTTGTTTTGCACTTTATTCAACCTTCCATTGTTGATGGTCGTGTTAAGGTTAGTCATCCATTGGAGGTTGTTAAATAAGGAAGTGTGATTTGGTGTAGCACTTTAGTTGGTTACTTTGTGGGAATGAAACTTCTGTTTTAAGTAGTTAATTTGATTGTTCACAAGATTTGGGGTAAGTTTGGCTTGCATGAGATTTTGACTTCAGACAATAGTTTTTTCTTGTTCAAGTTTGCGAGCTTCCAAGAAGCTTGTGTGGTTTTGGATAGAGCTCATTGGCATATGGCTAATAGGCCTTTGGTTCTTAAGCATTGGCAGCCGAGTTTACTTCTTACCAATGAGGATATTAATAAAGTTCCAGTATGGGTTCGCCTCTAGTATGGGTTCGCCTCTACAATATACCGTTTGAGTATTGGACTTCTAAGGGTCTCAATTTTGTGGCTAGTTGATGAGTGGTATTTTTATCACTATTTCCCACTCATTTAACCTAATATTTCGTATAGTTTCTCGAGTTTTGTGAACGTTTTGATGTATTTTGTGTTATTTTGTAGATAAATAAAGTTTGGAAAGCATTGGAGGCAATTTGGGGCAAAAACGGACAAAAATGCGTCAACAGGGATATTTTGGTCTTAAGCGCGTCCCGACGCTGAAGACTTGCGCGTCGCGACGTCTAAAATGCGCCGAACATTGCTAACGTGCGCCGGGTCCACAAATCAGAATCTGAGAAATGTTTGACTTTGCTAAAATGCGCCGTGCCACGTGTCACCATCACGGCCGATCTGCTAACATGAGTCGTGACACGTGTCATCATCCTATGGTGCCGACAGTCTCTTTCCCACATGTCGCCACGTCACCGCCACCTCACCGCCACGTCATCGCCACGTCAGCATCAATTATTGGATATCCTATCCTTATCTGACACGTGGCGATAAGAATCTCAGCGACCAATCAGAAGCCGCCACGTGTCACAATAATTGAAGACCAACCACCGCGCCACGTGTCACCTTATCAGCTTATCCAGAATCTTCAAACCAGCGAACCAGAGCTTGCCACGTCGACAACATCTGGCGTAGCGACGCCAGAGGCCTTGGCGTCGCGACGCTGGAAGCTTATCCGCGCCTATAAATTGAGCTCGAGATTTCAGAATTCAGTGCACCTTCCTCTCTCTTTAATTCTTTCTAAAGAGAGAGTTTCTCTCTCTAGATTCTTTAATTTTTAGTTTTTTTTTTATTTTAGTTTTTAGTTTTTAGTTTTGTAAATAATTTTAATTACGTTTTGTAATAATAGTAATTTAATTTTTACTTTTTACAGTTTTTACTATTCACCATGAGGAGGTAACTTCTCCAGCTATGGTGAAAGGTAATTCTTTTACTATTGCTATTTAGATTAATCTCCCTTAAAAATAATATATTCACTATTTAAAATATTGACTTAAAAAGGATACCGCCAGATTGGTCGGTTGGTAATTCATTTTAATCTGATTTAAACCTGACTAATAAAGGATACCGCCAGATTGGTCGGTTGGTAATTTAATTTTGGTTCCGCCTTTATGGCTGGTTGGACTTAATTTGACTTAATCATGTTACCGCCTATATGGCTGGTTGGAAAAAGAATCACAAGTTTATATATTATTTTATGGGAGATATCTAAATTAGTAGTAGTAAAATTAATTCTTTTTACCTTAGCGTTTTATTTTATTTTACTTTTCAGTTTTACTTTATGTCTTTTACTTTTCAGTATTTTTACTTTATGTCTTTTACTTTTAAGTTGTTACTAGCCATAGTTATGTATTAGTTATCTGGGGTTGTGATGAATTTTAATATCACCGGTTTATAAGGGGTTATTTTATAGTTTGGGTAATTTAAAGGTTTACTTATTAAGTCTTAAGCTTAATGCTTCTTGTTGTCTGATCACCAATAAGATTGATATGGTAAATCTAAAATGAACTAGACATAGAGATTTTAGGTTTCAGCCTTAGACTTAATAGCCAACGATCTTCCTTGAGGATAAATAACCCTTTAATAGATTTCCTTACATGATAGGAATATACCTGTCGGGCGGGGGTAGCCATAATTGGAACTTAAACTTAATGAATCCAGATAATTTGGTTGACATAGACATTGGGTTAAACTGGGTATTTGTGTCTGACCATCGGAAGAGACTTTTACATAATTTAGTGTTCCAGGTTAGTAAACTGATTTATTACACATACATAAAATAACCACTTCATCTTTTAAAAGATATTAGAAGGATTCACAACCCTAGATCTTTGTGTCTTTTGTTATTTTCCTTAGTATTTTCTTTTGTCTTTTTATTTATTTATTTATTTTGTAAAACCACTTTCAACCAATCAAACAATCATTCTCTTCTCCATCTAATTAGATATTTGTAAATAAATAGATTCAATAATTAATAACAACAGTAGGAATTAAGTCCTCGTGGGATCGATATTTTTATACTACTTGAACGATACGTGCGCTTGCGTTATACGTGTGTGTTTACGCCGGTCACTAGTGCAGTTGGATGCCCTCTTCATGCTGATCATATTACCCTCACCAGGAAACGGCTTAGCTATGCTCGGGTTTATGTTGAGATTGATGCTAAGAATGCATTGGTAGAGTATTTTGATTTTCAATGTTCTAATGTTATGTGGATAAAAGTGAAGGTCGAATTTGAGTGGGTCCCTGCAAAGTGTGGTACTTGTGGGGTTTTTAGTCACTCTTTGTATTCTTGCCCTAGGGGTGCTGAGAGTAAGCCTTCACAAACTTGGGTACCAAAAACTTCCACTCCTTCTATGGTTGAAACTGGTTTGGCTGTGGCAGATAAGGTTATAGAGGATTTTTGGGTTACATTGACTAAAAAGAAGAAAGGAAATGAAGCGGTTAAGGCAACTCAAGCTTAGTAGGGTTGTGGTTTCGGTTGATGATGTTGATAGGGTATTTGATTCGAGCGGGTGTTTTTCTAAGGGTTTGGAATTGGTTTCAGATGCTGTTGTAGTGGCAAGATGTGCTTCTAAGAAAGTAGTTGTGGTGCTTTTGGATAAGAGGGAGGAGGGTGAATGTACTCTTATCTTTGCCTAATTAAGTATTAATAAGGATGGGATGGTTGAGGTTCCTCTAGGAGTTGATAATGATTCTCATTTTTCAAGTGTTACTCTGCTAGCTGTAAAGGCTAATGACTTTGGAGAAAAAAGAAGATGGGTCATGGTGACATAAGAAGTTGCTCAGATGGTAAGAGGGGTAAGAAATGCCAATCTCCTAAATGGGGTGGTGAATATGATTTGCTTGGGTAAGGTTTCTCATATTCTGATTGTTTTAATGATTTTTGGTTATTGGAATATTCGGGGTCTCAATGATCCTATGAAGCAAGCTGAAGTTAGGGTTTTGGTCGTAAATTTTTGGTCGTAAATTTTTTGTGGGCGTTTTCCGAGCTACTAAATTTTTTATTATTTCAAAAAAATTACTATTATTTCATTTGTTTATTACTTTTATTGTCTTGAAAATTTATATATATGATAATTTTCGAGAGTTAAAATAACTAGTATTTATATTTCAAAATAACTAATACATTAAAAAAAATCTTATTTTTACCGACTCGACCCGATCAGGTTTCACATCTAAAATTTCGAGTTGGGGTTTTCCGACCTGCGTGACCCGACCCGATCAGGTTTCACAAAATTCAAAAAAAAAAAACTCGACCCAACCCGACCTGTGAACACCCCTAATAGGAAGTATTTTTAAAAACTAGAGGGAAAACTGGTCAGAGCCACGAAAATAGGGGCTGTAGGCAAGCTGCGCCGCGAGGCACACACATAGAGAAGACGTGAGGCTGAGTGAAGCGGCACGGTTCACAGCAAGGGTAGATCGGCAATGTTTGAGAGTGATGGTGGCAGCGATTTATGGAAAAAAGTTATAGAAATGAGTGGCGGTGAGATGTAGGGTTCCGATGATATTTTGGGAAAAATCAATAATAGAGACACGCCAAATGAGGAAACCGATGACAGAATTGAGACAACTGACGGACAAGGAGTCGAAGGATGCCAGAGGTGTCGCCGAAACAGTGACAACGGCAGTGGCAGTGGCGGCAGTCGCCGAAAAAAAAAATACCATGTAAAAAGGTAAAGTGGAATACTTTATATATTGCTTAAGAAAGTATTTACAAGAAATGACTTTATATAACATTGAGAATACAATAGATTTCACATAAATACTAATTATTCTATCAATCAACCTAATTATTATATTCCTAATTCTAATAATTTATCAAGGAAGTTACAATCCTTGTGGCGTCATCTTGCAAGCGGGATTCTTGAGGCATCGATTCTCAAGGAGTTCGTTCAATCAAATCTTATTGCTTTCTTCAACCGAGAGTTTCTTTTTGATCGTGGGTTCCAAGGTGTGATCCCCAAGATTCTCATCAGTTAGTATCAGAGAAAACACGCTTTTAGAACCCACAAACAAGAGGAAACTCTCAGCCAAGGAAAGCAACAAGATTGGATTGAACGAACTCCTTGAGAATCGATGCCTCAAGAATCCTGCTAGTAAGATGACGCCACAAGAATTGCAATTCTCTTGATAAGTCTTGTTAAAGAATAATGTTATAGAAAAATTCAAATCTAATTTTATTAATTCATCATTAAAAATAATCTAACCCCATTACATGATAAAATTTTATTTAAATAAGACACTAACCCTAATAACTAACCCCCAATAAACCCTAATAGCTATTATTCTCGTTTTGGACTTAAAACACACATTATATTCAACGCAAACATGAATCAAACTCGAAACTATACCCAATAAAACCCAAATTAGCTTTAGGTTACGCAAACCCTAACCCCTCGGTTCACACCCTTAAGACCCAACCTTAGCTTGGCTTGGATACCAAGCATACTAATCCCATGAGCCAACATGCCCAATAAGCACACATCTCACTACCTAATAAAAAATCTAATAAATAAACTAAATAAATAAATAAAACTATGGGATTTAATTAACTAAATAAAAGTTTAGCCCATTTACATATATAAAAAAATAAATTTATAAAAAAAACCAAATACATAACTATTGCCCACTCCATAAATGGTTCATATGCTAATATAACACGTGTACTTGGAAGCCCAACAATAATATAGGAAGTAGTTCACATACCAAAATGAACGTATATGAAATCCAATTGACGCCAAGATGAATGCATATGAAGTGTAGAATGTCGTCGTGGAAGTCCAAGAATGAATGTATATGAAGTGTAGAATGTCATCGTGGAAGTCCTAGATGAAAGCTCATCTCAGATCACATCATCCTCTGTCTCTTCAAGAAGATTCGTCATCAAATCTACATCATTGTCTCTTTTTATTATTTATATACATGTCAACTTAGATCTTCTTTCACAATTTGTTCTTATTTTCTCATCAGGACACTTAAAGGTCTACATAGAATTTTCTTAATTGTGTCTCTCATCTCCTCATTGATCTGTGCTATACCCACTTTCTTCCTAATTTTTGCATTTCTAAATTTCTCTCTCCTAGTCCACCCACATATTCAACGAAACATTCTCATATCAATTACCCTCATTTTTTGGACATCTACCAATCTTGAGCAAAGCCAGAGATTGTTTCCAGTTAAAGAATGAAAAATAATTCAAATATTACCACATCAGACAAGACTACTCTCAGTAAACATATATATTGAATATAAATACTTCAAATCGTAAAAAAACATAATAATTTGTATATCATCTTGATGATATATTGTAGATGCTCTAAGAACAATAGAATATAGAAGTCATTAGTTAATGGAGTTTTAAAGAAAATAAATAAACATCCTCTGATATATGTTTAGAGCCTTTGAATGAGAACGATGCCTTATCCTTAACATAGGAATTATGTCCTAAAATAATATGAAATCGTGACATTTAACTAAAAGTTATAATATTTACAGCATATGAGTCAAGAACAAGTAACGAACAATTTCCTAGTACTCAATTCAAAAATCTTCAACTAGATCTGCAATATGCTAAACCAGTTATAAGATTTCAGGTTCATGACAAACTGCACCGACTGAGTTTCAGCTTATTGAAATTTGGAGCGAGCCTGGCAAGCTGTTATAACAAGTATATTACAAGTTGCCCACACACATGAGAGAGTGAGAGGAAGTGATGATTACCATTATCAGGCTAACTTGCATTTTTTGGGTCAACTTTTTTTGTCCTTTTAGCAATTATGGCCACATTCCTTGGGGATAATACAGGATCAAATATAGGTAACATGACTACTTCCAGATAACTGTCTTGCTCCTGGAGGAACAGTAATCTATCCAGAAGGATATAAGTTTCCAAAAGAGGCCCCAAAGCAGCTCGAAGAGACCAATAAGGTCCAATGATGTCCTGTACTTTATAGGTTAATCAATCAGTACGTTGTCAGCAGTTATGCAAATTCATTCAATGCCCATGTCCTTACTTTCACGTGAAAGCACAACAACTATAACATAAAAAGGAAACCGTGCTCATGATGCATCTTTAGTAATAAATGCATCATAGCAAAAGCTGGTACATCTGATTACTTCTCTCTCTCTTTTTTTTTCAACGAGAGATTACTTTCTCTTGGAATAACATAATTCAATTTAAACATTTTTTGATATTTCATATATGATAAACTTGTTAAATAATTTTCAAGCAAACATGTTAAGTAAGTTTAAGAAAATGAAAGTAGAAGTATTACTTGGGGGAGAAGTTATGATATAGATCTAAATTACTTGATTCAGCAATGTTCAAAATTAATAATTTTATTCAATAGACCACTTGTGCAGTGGCCCTTTAGAATATTAATTTATTTTTGTCAGAAAATTAGTTAATTTATTCCACGAATATTTTTCTTAGAAGAAGCCAAAAAAACAAAAACATTTGTTATGACTATCAAAGATAAACTTGCAGAAGACTATTTTAAAAGCAATAATAAGTGGTACGTGAAAACTTACTGCAAAATGCTCAGCTTCGTCCCATATTCCATGAAGTTTTAGGTTGTCCACAGGTTTGAGATCAAGGCGGCATAACCCAGACAGACAAAATTTCTTAAAAAGTAAATATTGCTCATCAGAAGCGGTGTCTTCACATCTTGTCCTCCTATTGAATGAATTTACATGAGATAAGGCTGCAGTGTCCAACATTGAGACTGACTCATCATCTGCAGGATGAGTTTTATAAGCATGTCAAATAGCCAGCAATAAAATTTCCACAGAGTGCATCTGCTGCATTATTTTGAGCAGAAATTTATCACATCAAGGCCTTTGAATGTGTACTTTATATAACTTTGCTGCCGGGAGGCTTTCCTAATAATTGCATTGCTTTATTATTCTCGAAAGAACAAAAAGAAAATCTTTTCATCTCCTCGTATGCCTTTTTTCTTTTCATTTTTTAGGATTTTCTTGCTCATGCAAAGCAAAGGAAGGTTACTAATTCAACTACAAGCTAGCATGATTCAAAAATGAAAAAAGTTCATAATTTACCTGTTTTGTATTTGGTGGGATTCACGAACGAGTAAGCAGAGTCACGGTGTTTCTGACCGGAAGATGGACATGTGCGATCTTCAATATGCAACTGAGACTCTAGGATCCTTCTTTGCTGTTGGCGGCGCAAAGCCTTCCCTTGACGTCCAACTGAAGGGCTTGTTATAATTACTTCCGGATAATATTTACAAAGGACCTTGAAAAGAAAAGTTATTCGCTATATGGAAAGTATTAAAAAGAATTTAAGTTATGCAATGATTTTTTTCCTTAGAAAAAACAATAACCTTAAAAAAGAAAGACCATTATACCATCTACAAAAAAATGTGAAAGCATAAAGATATGCCAACTACCACAGCGGTAAAGGATGCACAGTAACATGGAAACCAACTAATATGAATTCAACAAACCAGATGTGTTTCAAAACTTATTTAACAGAGCAACATATGAAACAGGGTTACAAACCATGGTTATTAAAGGCGCACCTCACTGCGCCTATTTGACGAGGCGCGTTGGAGGTGGGCCTCGTTGAACTTTTTTAATTCAAAAACTAAAACATGAAATAATAAAAACCCATGTGATATGATTGTTAATTTTGCTTACTGAGTTGTAGGATAAATTTATTAAGTAGAATTTATATGAATTAATCTAATTGAGAAATTAATATAAAGCAAAAAAATGTGGGGTGTGTCATGCGCCTCACTTCGATCAGGCGTGTGCCTCATCTTGCGCCTAGGCCTCAGCAGGACCTTGGCGCTTATGTGCGCCTTGCGCCTTTAACAACTATGTTGCAAACATTACATACCATTTGAAAAGCAGCACGGAAAGCATGCAACTCAAAATTATGAACGCCAGCATCTCTTTCTAGACTTCTCCATCTCTCTGCACTCTAAGAAAAAATAAATCAAGGTCATAAATTTTTCCTCAGTGTATCATTGCACACTGCAGAAAGGAAACATGAAAATAAGATCCCTGGAATTGTTTAAACTATAACTTTTCAGAATAGATTGTCGTAGGAGAGAGAAGGGAAAGGAGGACAGAAGAGTATGAATTAGAAGACTAGTTAGAGAAAAAGAGAGAAATATGGAGAAATATGGAGAAGAATAGGGGAGAAAGCAATATTCATTATTTTGTGAATCAATCAACTTACATATAGTAACAATATACAGCAATATTAATTAAGAGAAACCCACACAAATCATACTTACATAAATCTTCCCTTAAATAAAATAAAATGAAATTGAAAAGAAAGAACAAAATAAGCACGTACCTGACAAGCAAGATCACGCGCACTTTTTACAAGGAGAAAGCCAACAGATTTAACACCACGACTCATAGGAAAACCGCTGAGAGAATCAGCAATGTTAACACCTTCAGATAATAAGTTGTAACAGCAACCAATGCTAACAACAGCTTTAACTTCTTCGCACTCTATAAAGGTCCTGATCCAATAAAGATGTGCTTATGTTGATCATCCAACAGAAATGTATTTGTTATTTTCAATTAAATAATAGTAAAACAATAACAGATGACATTAAATTTCGGTATCAGAATAAATCCAGCAGCAGAAATTGAGGCAATAAAAATTGGTAGAATGATACGAATTAGACAAACTCATCAGTAGATGACAACGTGCAACAATTACATGGACACGAGGGAAATGCAATAATAAAAAGAGCTTAAATATTATTATCAAATTGCCTCCCAGCAAAACAGGAAGGGTTGGCCGTCACATGTTGGATATAATGAATTAACCTTCTTGCATGTAGCTCTATTCCCCATACACACACAAAATTAAATCCCATGATTGGTTTGAGGAGGATTTACACCTAACCCTCTTGCTCTAGTTCATGAGATCTAACCAACTACATCCACTTGAAGACATCAAATAATCTTTAGTTTTACTTACCTTCATCATTTCGGCCCGCCCAGTTGTCATATAAATGTCAAAACATATATAAAATTAAGTTATAAATTATCAATTCTATCATGGATATGAGAAGTTCACAAGATTGGAATCCTCCGGGTAATAGCACGTGGTCAACTACAAGTTCTTCCAATTACCAAATTATATATACTCTGAGTACTACACCCAATCACCCATGTCCATCAAACTTATCAGGTGAGTTTCACTCAGTATTATAAAGAGATATTGAGTGATGGGAACCTTAGCAACAAGAAAGATTTCAGATTAGTTTACTCAAGGAGAGGCAAGTCATCAATGCTTAAGGATGTTGGGCCTGGAAATAGTCCTGACCTGGAGAGGCCTAGTGAAGCTAATGAGGAACCTTCGATTGATGAGGTGGCTCATGCTGAGTTGTAGAAGAGGACAAAGAAGGCAGTTATGCACAAGGGGGAACATGAGAGATCTTGTGATGTGGGAAAAGGGGAGCTAATCATATTTTTAATTGTGCATCAGTAATGGGAGGTAGGAGGGCCACCTATCAAGGGCCGGGATTAGCTATTTGGTCCCCGAACAGCCCCCGAATAGTAGCTCAGATCTGATCCGTTTTGCACCCAAAATGCGCGCACAACTCACCTAAAACAGCCCCTATTTTGCGTGTGATATAGGACAGCAAGTACTGCTCCCGAAGCTTCAGATTCAATGCTAAGGGGTTTTTTTTTAGAACGGATTAAAGAAAGAAATATGGGCAGAGCTGGAAACCATCAAGGTGTTCAACTTACAGGGACTTACAGAAGTTTCTCAGAAAATTGAGAAGAACCTAGCATTCAAGTGGGTCAAACTCTTCAAAATTTGGGTCGAACATGGAAACTAATTCGGGTCAAACTTACAGCATTTTAATGCAAACCCTATTAATCCACAAGGCTCCAAATGTGCAAATGCTAATAGTTTTTTCCACGACGGCGAATGCAAGTCAAACAAAGACAGCAGAGTCTATGAGGACTGCAGACGTGGAGAAGACTGCATTCCGCACTCATGAAGGCCATTACGAGTTCTTAGTCATGCCCTTCGGGTTGACCAATGCTCCGGCTACTTTTCAATCCCTTATGAATGAACTGTTTCGCCCTTATCTCCGTCGTTTTGTGTTGGTTTTCTTCGATGACATATTGGTCTATAGCCCCGATTTGGAATCACACTTGACGCATTTGAAAGAAGTGTTGGGGATCCTGAGACAGAATCGTTTGGTGATAAATCGAAAAAAGTGCCTATTTGGCCTACCGAGGGTGGAATATTTGGAACACATTATCTCGGGACAAAGGGTCGCAGTAGACATGTCAAAAGTGGATAGCATGGTAAATTGGCCCATTCCCTCTACAGTCAAGGAACTCCGTGTCTCGGGACAAGGGGTCGCAGTAGACATGTCAAAAGTGGAAAGCATGGTAAATTGGCCCATTCCCTCTACAGTCAAGGAACTCCGTGGATTTTTAGGATTGACGGGGTATTACCGCATATTTGTGAAGAACTATGGGAGAATTGCCAAACCACTTACAGAGCTATTAAAAAAAGGGGGATTCGAGTGGGGGCCAGAAGCTCAAGTGGCCTTTGAGGAACTAAAATGGGCCATGATATCAGTTCCAGTACTAACCTTGCCGGATTTCTCAAAGGAGTTTGTCGTCGAAACTGATGCTTCGGGAAGAGGGGTGGGAGCAGTGTTAATGCAAGAAGGGAGATCGATTGCTTTTTTTAGTCAGGCACTGTCAACAAAGGCCCGGGCGAAGTCCGTGTATGAGAGAGAACTGATGGCCATAGTACTGGCAGTACAAAAATGGCGTCATTATCTTCTGGGGCGCCATTTCATAATACGGACTGACCAGAGTAGCCTCAAGTATTTGATGGATCAGCCAAGCCTTAGTGAAGATCAATTGAAATGGATTTATAAGTTGTCTGGCTTTCAATTCTCCATTCAGTATAAGCCGGGTAGTGCGAATCGAGTGGCTGATGCCTTGTCAAGACGGGGATTTGATGGGGTCCATGACCAGGAGTTACTTCTTCACTCAATTTCCTGGGGTCAGTGCTTGGAATTAGAAGACTTGGAACGAGAAGTTCAGCAGGATCCAAAGCTTAAGCCAATCGTAGGGGACTTGCTAGCGGATCCTCGTAGCCATGAGAATTGAGAACTATGCATTAGTTCACGGAAGATTATTTTTCAAGGGGCGTCTGGTGTTACCAAAGGGGTCGCCAAGAGTTCATACATTAATTCGAGAATTTCATGCTTCTCCAAGTGGGGGTCACTCAGGATACTTAAGAACTTACAAAAGATTAGCTGGTGTGGTCTTCTGGGAGGGAATCAGGAAGGATATTCAGCGTTTTATCGCGCCTTGTGACGTTTGCCAAAGGCCAAACATTCTTCACTTACTCCGGGAGGCTTATTGCAACCCTTACCGATTCCAAAGGGGCTTGGGAAGATGTGACAATGGATTTTATTGAAGGGCTGCCGAGAGCTCAAAACGTAGACTCCCTGCTGATAGTAGTAGATAGGTTCACCAAGTACTGCCATGTAATACCTCTACGCCATCCTTTCTCAGCACCCACAGTGGCCACAATATTCATCAAGGAAATTGTGAGGCTGCACAGATTTCCACAGTCAAACATTTCTGATCGAGATCGAATTTTCATGAGTCACTTTTGGCAGGAAACATTCAGATTGTCCGGGACAACGCTAAAGAGAAGTTCGTCGTACCATCCCCAAACAGACGGGCAAACTGAGGTAGTGAATAGGTGCATCGAAACGTACTTGAGATGTTTCATAAATGGGAAACCAAAATCTTGGCCGAGTTGGGTGTCATGGGCTGAGTATTGGTATAATACGACGTTCCAAAGTTCTGCGGGAATGACTCCATACCGAGCTCTCTATGGCCAAGACCCCCCACCCCTAGTCTGATTCTCTGATGGCGGCTCAACTGTGGAGGAAGTGAATCGTCAGCTCAAGGAGAGAGATGATATAGTAAGGGAGCTACGGCACAACCTCACCGCTGCCCAAGAGAAAATGAAAAAGTTTGCAAACCAGAAACGCCGGGATGTCAACTTTAAAATGGGGGATAGGGTTTATCTTAAGCTCCAACCATATCGGATGAAATCACTAGCACGAAGGGCCAATGAAAAATTAAGTCATCGTTTTTATGGACCATTTGAGATAATTCAGCGTATTGGTGCAGTCGCTTATAAGCTAGCGTTACCAGTTTCGGCAAAGATACACCCAGTATTCCATGTATCCCAGCTGAAATCAGCCATCTCACCTACTACGAGCAGTCAGAAACTACCAGCAGCCCTCTCCAGCGAGTTGGAACTGCAAGTTTATCCTGAAGAGGTGATCCAGGTCCGTAAACTTCTCAATGGCAATTATGAGGTTCTGATTAAATGGCAAGAATTTCCAGACTTCGAAAGCACTTGGGAACTTTATGATGTGGTCAAGGACAGGTTTCCCGACTTCCACCTTGAGGACAAGGTGGCTCTCTTAGGGGCGGGTAATGATGAAGCTACCGATAAAAGGCCTACAATCAAATGGGTCTATGCTAGGAGAGGAAAGTCAACAGTTACAAGGAGTGGGCCAGAAGAAGGTGATGACAGCTGGATAGAAAATTCTTCTATTGATGACCAAGGACCACACGTGACCAAGCACAGGGGGGAATCGGTTACACCTGGGAGGGGAATATAAAGACACGAGAGGTGTGTGGAGGAGGGGAGGGAAAAATAGGCAAGGGCATCTTATAGTTACAAAGGAAAGGGAGGGGCCATCTCCATCAAGGCCGGCAACAGAACCTTATTATCTTTATCTTCTTTATTTTCTTAATTAGTGAATCATGTTAGACTATTCCATTTTGTCATCTTGGTTGTAATGCTTTGATGAGGTAAAGAATAGGAAATTGTAATAGCCCTTAATACATACAAATATTGAATACTCAATTGAGATTATCATTCTGTGGATTGTTTAGAGCTTTTCTTGATCAAACAATTAGCCGACGGGCATACATAGTTCATAATAGCGAGAGGGTACTCAACATAATCACCCCTATCTTTTATTTTCTTTAACTATAATCTGTTTGTAATCTTTCAGACCTTTTAATCAAAGTAGTAGATACATATTCTTGCTCATTGTTGGTTTGTTCTGTGTTGGCGTTTGTAGATTGTTGAGTATTTTGCAGGAAATCATCAGTGAAAAGTTATGGGTTCCATCACTGAGATATGATATCAATATCAAAACTGGAGAGATCCATGACAAATTGAACTTGCCGATATGTTCATCATGTTTCCCAAGTTGCAGTAGTGCACGGTCATCGCGTGAACTTAAATGATGGAGAACTCAGAATTTGATTCCCATACCTATCGCTTTCAGACTATTAGCATTTAAGAATTATAAACATCCAATCCACATTAGAGATGCATTTAAAACACTTCAATTCTTATTGTTCATCATAATCATCTGACCAACCACTATTCCTCGCATACAGAATTTCACTCTAAATCTTTCTTCTCCATTTTCAAACTTTCAAAACCTTATCTACTTTCATTTAATATTTCTCAAAACAATGACATATTCTTCTATCAATCTTTCCCTGAAATGCACAGATCATAATCAAGTTACTAGTTCAGACTCGGGAAATCAGAATGCACAAATCCATTGATCAGACAAGAAAATATTAATGACAGTTGCACTAAAATAATAATAATAACAATAATAATAAATAAAGGTATTTATTTTCTTCTACTTATAATCAATAATGAGGCTTCATTGTGAGATGATTTAGCAATTTAACTTGTCTAAAATCCATCAATGGTGGAAAATAATTGAAGAAAATGTATTCATTCTGCAGATTAGACAGTTCTGAACTTATCTAAGTCGTACAACAACAACGAAAGTCTCTACATAAGTCTATCCATTAGTGGGTACCAGATATGGACCAAAAAAGACCTTTATTAACTCAACTGGACAGAGGTAAGCATCAAATCATATTTAAGACTCACTTGAGCATTGTTACTGAAAGATCTCCACAGGCATGAAGCCCAGCAAGAACCAAAGAAGTTTCACTGTCTGCATTCCACGAAGATTGGATTTTTCTTCCGTCATTTTCTTGATGATTTTGCACTACCAGCTCTGGTTGCTCAACATCATCACTGTGTAGTGAGATATTGCTCAAGGCTTTCAACATGTCAATGGACATTACCCGGCATGTGATGGTCTTGGGCACATTAGGACTCTTGTTTCCAGATCTAAATAAAACAAACTTATAAATTGTCTATGTGCAAGACAGAAAATGAAAAGCTAAATCAAACCATACAGGTCAGTTAGGATAGTGGAAATCAATAGAACAAACCAGTTAATTTCTAACAACAACTAACAGTGTTGTCAATTACAAACCAATCATGCAAGCAGCATCAAACACTTGAGGAGCATAATATGATCAGCCTAATGCAACTATTTCCACACAATCCAAAATATCTACCTCCATCACTTTTTCTTATTGGTACCTAGAAATCACTCCGCATTCCGCAATTCTATGTTCACCAAATTCTAAACTTGGGATAAATGCCCCCAACAACCTCAGTAATCAGGAAACTCGTGAGTTATAAATTTCCTTGGTGGTGAGCCCAAGTGGTTTTGAACCCATGACCTCTTGGTTAAATCCAAGGGTTTTTTCCTTTAAAATATGTACTTTTTATAAGAAAAGCGCAAAGGGGCTTGGGGCCTAGGCACGCGCTTGATGAACATGAGGCACAAATTGCTAAAATCCAATCAACTAAAATAAAGAGAAATCATTGAAAATATAACAAAATAATTTCATATTCATTGCAAACAATGTAAAAATGCAAAGGAAAACAACGGGTTCTATGGGTAATACAGCTAAACAACTTATCGAAGTGATGAGACACTTGAAAAGTTTACAAAAAAAATATCCTTTTAATTTATTCAAAAAAAAAATTGATGATATTAAAAATCTTTTAGTGAGTTTTTCCTCTCCCATTTTTGTGAGGCACGTGCCTCCCACAAAAGAGGCGCGCGTAATGAAGGTCGTCCCGCCTGACCTTTAATCAGGCATAGTGGCCTCGCCTTTGACAATTATGTTAAAGAAAGAAACAAAATGCACTTGTATTAATTGCAAGGAAACTTACACAAAGGAGAACAAGTCCACAACAACAAAGAGAACCTGTCCACTAAGCCACCCCAACGCATTCCAGAAAAAAGTTTATCATTCTCATCTTAATTCTTAATAGCTCAAAAAAGTTATAAGAACTTGTACTGAGTACTGACATGTCCTAAACAGTCCATAAAACTTCAAACTAAAACAGTAGTTCCGCTCACACCAACAATGCCTCTCAATTGTGATGAATAAGTTAATAAAGGAAAATGGTACATCTCATAACAAGGAGAAAGAAACTCACAGAGGAAGCGAAAAAACTTCAAAAACTAAAACAGTAGTTCCAATAATGCCTCCGAATTGGGATTTAAAAAAGGAAAATGGCACATCTCATAAGTCATAACAAGACAAGATAACATGATCAATTCATTCAACCCCTCATTTGCACACATACCAATTTGATGAAAGAAACATATTCCCACCATTTTAATTTTAGAAAGAATCAATGTAGAAGTGATTAAACAAGTTATTTCAATGCATACAAGAACCATCAACCGAAATGAAAACTGCTCAGCATAAGAATCATGCCCCAATGTCATTTTGGAAAACTTAAGGTATCATGCTTTCCTTATGAACAAGAAAACCATCAAAGAGGTAAAACTTTAATTAATCTAATACCTAATTTTTCGCATCTGAGCTGCATAATGCTTTTTGATTCGTTCTGCACGTGCATTTGTAACATTTCCATGATGAGAACAAGCATCTATTGCAACTACAGAATGCTGGTACTGGAAGGAAAGAACTTGAGCAAGATATCCCTAAAAGACCAATTTAATAAGAAGTTAACAACTTTATTATTACACAGATATCTTGTTACGACAAATGCTAGGGAAATAGATACATAGTTTTGAAGAGAAACAGGTATCATTAACTATCTAAACGTTCCTGGAACTAAATGAACAGACTGCTTTAGCATCAAAGGCTTTTTCTTTCCATAAACAGAATTTATTGGGTAAATTTCATTTCAGCTTCCTTAGGTTTTCGCCAAACCATAGGCAAGGCCCCTGATTTAGAAAATAGGCAAAATAATTCCCCTAAAGGAGAGATTAGGTTGGTGATACTGATAAATTTTATGAAACTATAAGGGAGGTTTTTGATAAATTTCAAGGAGGTTCTCAATATTTTCAACATCTCTGGGTTTCTTGACAAATCTTAAAACCAAAGGTGTGACTTATTATAACCAAACTTTGAGGAAGATGTTTAGTATTTTCCTTCTAGAACAATTTAACCACCCATAATCTAGGAATGATTAGGGATGGCAGTGGGTAGGGTATGGTGCGGGTTTTCCATTACCAAACTCGCACCCGCATATGTAAATAAATTACCAAACCCGCACCGCATATAAAAATAAATTACCAAACCCGCATTGGTACCCAACGGATTTTTTACGGATTTTTAAAATATTGAATTACTTTGTGTTCTTAATAATATAATTTTTTTAATTAAATAATTTATTTTTAATTGCTAGCTGTAGTTTTCACATTTGTTTTTCATTTGACATATACAACATGCAATGTATGTATATACAGTACATAGATAACATAATGTATGAAAGACTTAGTACCATATGTTTATTTTTTCATATAAACATAATTAAAACGAGTTCTTCCATTCATAATTATAATGATCTAAGTTAGCCAACTCAATCGACAATAAGCTAAAAAGTAATCACCAACCTTTGGTCATATTTTTTATGCTAAGTGTAATGAAAGTGATGCTTACAAGGCTCAAGTGGTGTAAGTGTAATGAAAAAGCAGGAAAGCTACTGAAGTTACAGCAAACACTAGCTTATTTTGCTCCTCTCCCGTTTCTGATCATGTGAACTTAATCCAAATTTTTATATTATAATTTTATTAACAAGTGTGATTAAAAAAAAACAATAATAGTCATGCAAAAAATCTTCAGTTGGGCAGGTTACGGGCTGCGGCTGAGTGGGAGTGTGGAACTGTGGATTAGTGTTTTAGGTTTAGGTTTTGTTAGTTTTTTTTATATGAAAGTTTTTTTATATTGTCCTAAAAATATTAATTAATAAAAAATAATATTGCGGGTATGCCCGCATTTTTTTTCTTAAATTACCGCACCCGCAGCCGGTTCTGCTTTAAATTACCAAACCCGCACCGCACCCACTAATATATTTACCAAATCCTACCCATTGCGGGTGGGTTTTTGCCGGTTTGCGGGTAAAATTGCCATCCCTAGGAATGATTGACATCTTTGCACCAGTTTGAGGGGGAGTGTTGGCAGAGCAGATTGTTGGGGATCTGATTGTATGATTGAGTCACTGATTTCTTGTGTTTTTGGTAGGTATCAGATTATGGAGAAATCCTAGGGATAATATAGTTGTATTTGCCTTTTTTGTTCTTTCCTTTGGTAGCTGTAACAGAATGTGTATTTATTGTTAAAACAACTAAAAATATCTGATAATAGTTCCCATTTAATCAAGTGAGGAATTTATTCATTTTCTCTATTTTTCTTTCTTCCATTTACAGAAACAATTTATGCGAACAATCCCCTATGATCAAATAACCCATAATAAACACTCCAAGACACCAAACAATTAGAGTTGTGTCATTTAAATAGTAGAGTTTAAGCCAAACTTGAAAATGTATATTGTGCATATGCATATATATAAACTAGCCTCTTTCCACAAATAGAATGTTTCACATTTGAAAATCAATCCTCTAAACTAAACCATTGCCTAAGTATGAAGCATTTTATTAAAAAATTGGGATATAGAGATTTTGAATCATTTATTGGTATGCAAAATCTCTTTTTGGATGAGCTAGCAGGCTTACCATAGGAATGCAATTCACAATTTCTGTGTACGGTGTAGCCAGCACTAACCTTTATATGTATAACTTCATATCAGATGGCTAGGGAAAAAATCTATCAAAGGTATTAAATAAGAGTGGAGGTGGAAGATTCGGAATAATTTCAATGCATTTCACAATGAAGAGGGACATCTATCTTATTCAGATTGCAGCAAGCTGATTCCCATTGTAACGCATTTTCACTTTAAGAACCCAGTATGACTAGAAAATCTGATTTGGTAGCAAATATTTTTCCTCCTAAAAATTAATACTTCTTCGAAATTTGGTATCTTGACAACCCACTGCTTGCAAGACAATCAAAATAAATGAGGTAGGTAGCAATATAAGAAAAATCAGGCAGTCCCAAGTTTCATATAATTTGCATAAATTAAAAAGAAGAAAAAAAGAGAGCACACCTGGCCAGAACCAACATCAACTATGGTATGAGCTTTCACAGTATTTGCTACTGAACTGACAACAGCAGAAAGGACTTCTATCTGATCATGCAACATACAAGCCATACTTAGGGATTAATGAGAGAGAACATTGCAATGAAAGTTTAAAGAAATCCAAAAAACCGCATATAAGCACCTTATGATGATGGGACACACCATTGGAGTTCATCAGTTCAAATAAAGGAAATAAAGGAGAAAAATAATTATTGAATAATAAAAAGACATTGACAGATTGAATTCCAATGACCTACTTCATGTTTTTTCTTCAGATTCATGCCTTGGGCAAGAACAGTATTGAGTGATGTCACTTGAAAGCCAGGCAATACCTGCAAAAAGCCCAAGCTGTTAGCATGCTCAAGACTCCAACCCAACACTTCTACCGACCCAACTCAAACATACCAAGACGAACATGTTTATCTATCTATAGATGTACACACACACACGAATAAATCTAGAGGCTGTTTATAGCATTTATATAAAATGTAGAACTATGCTAAAAGAAAAACTACGATAAGGTAAATTGACAGTGTGATAACTCATGAACAAGATTCCAAAATAGAGAAGCAAAGAGAACTGAGTGAAGAAGGTGGAAAAGATTGCTTTGATCAGCAGGGTTAACTTTTTATTTATTATTATTTTTTTGGTCTATCTTCTGTTCCCATTTGATTTGCTAGCCATAATACAAGATAAGCAAAAAATAAGCAGACTAAATGAGAGGAAAAGGTATAAAGTTTAAAATGTGAATAACCAAAGCAAACAAAAGCCATTTTCCACTTATTGGGTTGGCTACATAGATCCTTTGATGCTATTGTACTCTATCAGAAATAATTATTTCATTAAGCTCAATAAAATCTACGTCTCTTTTTATGATTTCTATTTATTTCAACTTAGCCATTTCCTAACCTCGCTTAACGTATGACAATATCATTTGCTATTCTTTTCTTACAAGGACACTTTGTATATGCCCAAACCATCGTGTTAATCTCATTTTCTCCTCAATTCGTGTTACACCCATTTTCTTCCTAATTTCTTCATTTCTAACTCTTTCTTTCCTAGCCCACCCACGCTCATCTAAGCATTTTCATATCAGCTACTCTCATTTTTTGGGCATGTAGATGCTTTATTGTCCAACATCCTGTTCTATAAAGCATTGCAGGTCTCATGATTGT